>CM056738.1:87550478-87789757 GCA_029844215.1 Przewalskia tangutica | reverse complement strand
ACGACGACATCGGGCTACCATGGTCAAACACGCGCGGCTAACGCGACTCAAAACTTGTCCCAAGTCGAAGTTATGACGATAACGGGCTACCATGGTCAAACATCGGCGCGCTAACGCGACTAAATTTGTCCTGGTCGAGTTATGACGACATCACTGGGTGCAAAAAGCAAAAATAAATATAATCGCTTGAACTCGTGTACCGCTATGGCTTACGGTGCTGGTTTTACGGTGACGCGAACGAGTGACCGACGCTGAGGTCGCTTCGCCATTCATCGGGAAGGTCGCCCCAACAAATTGCTCCTGTCAGAAGAGAAAATTCACGCCAGGCTCTCGCTTCCCGCACGCTAAGACTTAAGCAAACGGTTAGTGCATAAATCATATAAAATGATGATGCATACTTTTAAAAGCAATGCAATCGCGAGTAGAAAATGTTATCCCGCAAATGTGATGCCGCTACAAATGATGTGATTTCGCCTCGCATACGCGCGTGTTGCGACAGGAATGCGATATTGTCTTTGCCGAATCGCCACGAGACTAAAGTTCAAGAAAGAGTTAGCGATAACTACTAAGACGTAATAATAAAGCACGAATAAGAAATGCAATTTCAGAGTATAGAAATCATCCTCGCGAGACGTGATATGTTGACGATGGCGCCATTTTCGACTTCGCCGCTTACGCCGCTTTCGACTTGTCGCCGCTTTCTGACTTGTCGCCGCTTTCTGACTTGGCATCGCTTTCGACTTGGCGCCGCTTTCGACTTGTCGCCGCTTTCTGACTTGGCGCCGCTTTCGACTTGGCGCCGCTTTCTGACTTGGCGCCGCTTTTTGACTTGTCACGCCAAGCGCCGCTTTCGACTCGCGCCGCTTTTTGACTTGCAGGTCACGACGCCGCTGTTCGGACGTGCCGTCACGCCCCAGACTAAAACTCAAGAAAGAGTTAATGCATAACCGCTAAGACGTAATAATAAAGCACGAATGAGAAAATGCAATTTCGAGAACAGAAAATCGCCCCCGCAGATGTGATATGTCACGATGGCGCTGCTTTCGAACTTGTCGCCGCTTTCGACTTGTCGCCGCTTTCGACTTGTCGTCGCTTTCTGACTTGTCGCCGCTTTGGACTTGGCATCGTTTGACTTGTCGCCGGGCGCCGCTTTCGACTTGTCGCCGCTTTCGACTTGGCATCGCTTTCGACTTGGCGCCGCTTTGACTCGCGCCGTTGGACTTGTCGCCGGGCGCCGCTTTGAACTTGGCGCCGCTTGACTTGTCGCCGCTTTTGGACTTGTTGCCGATGACGCCGCTCGGACGTATTGCTATCGGGCGTCAGAGAATAAATGCCCCGCATGCTAAGCTTGAGAAAAAGTTAGTGTATAAATCATAAAACAGAATGATAAATATACGAGAAAGGCAATTATGCTGGTAGAGATGTCGCCCCGATACGCCTGATTTAACATCGAGATGTTGTCCTTGCACGGACACGTTAAGCGCCAGAACCATTTAATTGTCACGATGCGCTTTGTTGCGGTGCTTTATGCCCGAAGCCGATTGACGGTGTATTTTATATACACCTTTGAGCCGCTTTTAGTTAGTCATTTGTCCCGCTTTGTACATATAAGTGTCAGACAGGATAGTTTTCCTTTCTATTGAGTCAAAGTGGTTAAATTGGCCAAATGGCGAAAAGGAGCTAAAAGAGGGAAAGAGGAGACGCCGAGCCAAAACAGAAAGTGGCGAACGAGGTGAAATCTGCATCAGCGCGCGCCTCGCAGAAAAGCAGGTCGCGACTCCCACTATTCGCAGAGGTGCGAAGACTCTGCACGCGCGCTCGCATGCCAGATGCAGGCGCGCGCTAAACATCCGAAAGTACAGGAGCTGCAGCGCGCGCGCCGCATGCCAGATATCGTGGTCGCGCGCCAAAACACCCGACGGACAGATCTCCGGCCGCGCTCGTCACAGGCGCGGGCGCCGACGCTGAAAATTAGGTTTTGACGAATTTCGCCAGCCCGAAGGAAAAGAGGAGGCGGTTTTCAACTATAAAAGGAGAACCTCAGGCGCTTTTGGGTTCCCTTTCTTGCACAATACAAGGCTTCGCTTAGAGATCGAGACCATAGTCTAGTAATTTCTTTTCCTTTTCTTTACTTTATTTCAGCTTTTTGTATGATTTAACTTGAATTAGTTCTCACACGTCTATGGCTAGGAACTAATTCTCTTATGTGGCTTTCCATGTTGAATTGCTAGAGACTTATGTTATAAATTAATGCATGCTTATGGTTATTTTTCTTATTGTGAGATCTATCCAATAATCGAGTTGAATTCTTGGTAATTAATTGACAACTAATTATCACTATATGATTTCTAATCAGATTCTGAAAAGGGGGATTGTGAATATGTCGTAAGTTTGGTAGACATTCTTGATCGGGGATGAAAATACCTCAATTATTTATGTAGCGTTGATGAGAGGCTTAACAACCCTAATTTTGGCGATTGTGCGCGACGGCCAACTATGTTTTTGTTCTTAATCCTCCTATAGAGTTATCCTTATCACCGAAAGGTGTAAGGCGACATCGGGTCGAGTGTTTATATAACTAACGGAGTATAAAACGATTTCAGAACCCGCTTTCTCCAAAAGAAGAATACCATAAGTTAATGCATTAGTAAGTAGCATGCGTGATAGTAAGGATACATGGAAGCCCTATTCTCATCACCATAAATAAATCTTTATATTTAAATAGCTTGCATAATTCTTAGTTATAAACAACAAATCAATTATCAATTCACCAAATAGATACTAGAAAATAGATAGTTGGTAATTGAACCCTAATCCTTGTGGGCGATATTCGGTCTTATCAAGACTATACTACTTGTCACGATAACGCACTTGCGCTTAAAGCAGTGCATCTTACCACGCATCAAGTTTTTGGCGCCGCTGGGGATTAGCATAGTTCAATATCAAATTTATCTATTTTTAATTTCTAATTTGGTTTTTACTCTTGTTAATTTTTATATGTTTTTATTTATTCTATTTTATTTTATTCTTTTTCGCTTTATGTATTTATTGTGTGAAAACAAGGGTGCCGTGATCCGCTGTTGGTTTTGATGCATCTCGTGATCCTCAAGACATGGATTTCTACCGTCAATATGATCGAGCTCCAACCATGTAGAAGAGAGAGGAATTAGAAGTCATACTCACCTCACTAAGTATCAAGCGCAGCTTCATGGATCTAAATGAGTGATGCGCAGTAAAATGCACACACTTTAAACGCAAGTGCACGTTATCGTGACAAGTAATATAGTCTTAGTAAGACCGAATATCGCCCACAAGGATTAGGTCCAATTACCAACTATCTATTTTCTAGTATCTATTTGGTGAATTTATGATTGATTTGTTGTTTATAACTAAGAATTATAAAAGCTATTTTAACTATAAAGATTTACTTCATGATGATGAGAATAGGCTTCCATGTATCCTTACTATCCGCTTATGCTACTTACTAATGCATTAACTTATGGTATTCTTCTTTAGGAGAAAGCAGTTTACTTAAATCGCTTTATACTCCCGCCAGTGGTTATATAAACACTCAACCTCAGATCGCACCTTACCTACCTCTCTGATAAGGATAACTTTATGGAGGATTAAGAACAAAACCTAGTCGACCGTCACGCACAATGCGCAAAATTAGGTTGTTAAGCCTCTCATCAACGCTTACATAAATAATTGGGGTATTTTCATCCCCAATCCAAGAATGTCTACCCAACTTACAAAGATATTCACAATCCCCTTCTCGTAACTGATTAGAAATCATATAGTGATAATTAGTTGTCAATTAATTACCAAGAATTCAACTCAATTATCGATAGATCTCACAATAAGAAAAATAACCATAAGCATGCATTAATTTATAACATAAGTTTCTAGCAATTCAACATGGAAAGCCCTATAATAGAATTAGTTCCTAGCCATAAATACGACAAGAACTAATTCAAAGTTCATCATAAAAACTGAAATAAAGTGAAGGAAAGGAAAAGAAATTACTAAACTAATGATATCCAATCTCCAAGCCAAAGTCTTGTGTTGTGCAAGAAGGGGAACCCTTAAAAACTGCCTAGGGTTCTCCTTTTATAGGCTGCAAACCGCCTCCCTCTTTTCCTTCGTGCCCGCCCGATTTTCGTCAAAAGACCTAATTTTTCCGCTGGCGCGCGGCTCTGCAACAGCGCGCACAAAGTTCTCGCAAATTCTTCGGTGTCGTGGCGCCGCCCTCGATATTCGCTGTTCGGTAGCCGCGCGCCAGATCTTCGTAGCTTCTGATGTTTAGCGCCGCGCCCGCTATTGCTTCGAGAGCCGCGCACGAAGTCTTCGACTTCTCCGATAGTGGCGCCGGCCTCGCTGATCGCAGGAGGCCGCTGCGCCGGGTCTTGATTTTTCCTTCGCTCGCCACTTTCTCTGCTTTCCACCCGCATCTCCTCTTTGCCCTCTTTAGCTCTTTTTCCGCCATTTGGCCATTTTAACCACTTTGACTCAAAAGAAAGAAAAATATCCTAATACGACACTTATATGTGCAAATGGGACAAAAGACTAACTAAAACTAACTCAAAAAGTGTATATAAAATACACCGATCAAATACCCCAAACTTAACCTTTGCTCGCCTCGAGCAAAGATAGAAAGAAATAAAATAAAAGACTCAAAGAACAAAAATAAAAAGACTCACCGCCATTGATCACTTTTGTCGCATTAGTGTTAACTAGAAAACATGAAGGTTAGCAAAATAATACGCAGGAACATATAGCATGAAATTTCAAGACACTACACACGGCTAGATATTTCGCAAACTCATATTCATCATGCTTAATGGAAGTCAATATACTAAATCATGCATGTAAATTCAAGAAGTCCTATGGCATGCTTACTTGCTATTCTCCACTAATTCGATATGCATAAAAGAGATCTTCAGACTTTAAGTTGTAATGTAGGCTTAGGTAGTGGTTGGTAAAAATAGGCATTTAGGCTCATTTCAGGTACCATAAGCTCTTCAAATTTTTCAAGATTCCTTTTTTTTCTTTTTATTCTTTTCTTCATTTCGATTCTATCTTTCCCCTCTTTGTTTTGGGAGAGTGAAGTATATAATAATGACAAGACTCCCAAACTTAGGCTACTTATTTCTTATTACTTTTGTATCAGTGCAAATGCATTTATTCACTCTTTTTGTCTATTTTTTAACACAATGTATTCCACTATTTCATATTTTCACTTATGGTACAATTTGTGGAATATAGGTGTCAAAGAAGAAGTTTCAAATATAGGCTCAATGGGTCGACTAGTGATATTTTTAAAGTACGGATAGAAAAGAATGGTAAGAATCGCTATCAAAGAAATGTCCGAGTCATCTCCTAACATGCATATCCTAACTATTTCGCCAAATAGCAAGCAATCATAACACATAAGCATTTATCATTTAGTATGTGTAATTCAAGCAAGAAACTCCAAATGCAGATTCTATGAGTTTTTGGCATATCTAACTTAGGTGTTTAGATAGTTGCTTCAATTCCTTTACATTATTTCACCTTACTTCACTAGGTGTTTCTAGCAACTACAAAGAATTATGATCTTTGATGACAATTATGACTCAAAAAGGAGAAATTTTTGGTGACTCAAAATAAACATAAAACAATCAAAAGACTTAAATAAAACATAACATGACAAATAAACACCCTCAGTCTTAAAACACACATTGTCCCCAATGTGTGTAGACTCAAAGACAGAAAAGAAATAGACACTTACAAACTTTGGTTAAAATGGTGGAAGTGGCGGTGGATAATGATCGAATTACGTGAGTGAGCATTCTTCGTGTTTTGATTTGGCGAGAGGCCTTCTGATGTCTTCCAGATTTTCATATTTTTCGTCAGGCGCCATGTTCGCAAATGAAGCCATGCGCACAAGTTCTCAACATCTTCTGGTTTATTGCGCCATGTCTCGAATGGAAGCCAAGGCTTATGGCGATTTTTCTGGTATTTGGCTTCTCTTCATTTTTTCGCTTACCACATCCTCGCCACCACAATATAACATAGACACAAGAACCCAAGACCGTGAGATCGATCAAAAATAAAAAAATAAAATAAAACAGTAAATTGAAATAACATAATTAAAAACATTGGGTTGCCTCCCAACAAGTACTGCCTTTAACGCCTTTTAGCCTGACGCAAGTTCCTTATCATTTTAAGGTATGAGAAGTTACCAAGTTCATGTATTCCATTTCATTGATCAGTAGGTTGTAACCTCTGTCCGCTTACTCAAGGCATCTCTCTCTCCTTTTATTTCAATCGCCCATACGGGAATACTCACCACCGTATGGTCCTCGCCCAACGTGATTTTAACTTGCTCGAAACAATCTCAACTCGAGTTGAATAACATCACTTGTTGTCCTTCTTGAAAGTCTTTTGGTATCAAATTCTTATCGTACATGCTTTCGCTCGCTCCTTGTAGATCTTTGCATTCTCATAGGCATTGTGTCGAATTTATCTAATTCGCCACCGTAGTAGTCTCCTCCGTCCCGCCGCCGTGGTATCCATGTTTAACTTCCTCATTGCCCAAGATGCTCGTGTTCCAACTCATCGGCAAATAACATGCTTTACCAAAGACTAATTTATAAGGTGACATACCAATCGTGTTTTGAATCTGTCCCAGATGCCCACAACGTCATCCAATTTGACGGACTAGCTTTCTCGAGCCGCTCACCGCCTTTTCTAATATGTTCTTTACTTCTATTTGACACTTCGCCGCCCATTAGCTCGAGGTGGTAAGGCCAGAAAAGTGATGGTAAACTCCATATCGGAAAGCAATGAATTTAGTGCCTATTGCAAAAATGGCTCCTTCACATCGATGATCTGTCGGTGCCAACCTTGTGAAAATATTCTTTCGAGGAATTTTTGAACGCTTCATCGCTGCTTTTGGCCATCGCTTCTACCCATTTGGACACATAGTCAATCGCCGTAAGGATGTATTGATTTCCAAAGGATGGCGGAATGGCCCCATGAAATCGATTCCCACACATCGAATAGTTCTACTTCCAATATCCTCAAGGCATTTCGCTTCGCCTTGAGATGTTCCTCGCTTCTCGACAATTATCACATCTCTCGCACAAAGGTACGGGCATCCTTAAAGAGTGTCGCCAATAGAATGCATTGCAATACCTTTGCCGCTGTTCTTGATGCCCAAAGTGTCCACCATGATAAGCGTGGCAAACGCGAGAACTCGCGATCTCTTCCTCCGTATACATCGCCGATGACTTGGTCGGCATGTTTGTATAACAACGGTTCCTCCCAATAGTAATGCTTTACTTCAATAAAACCTCTTTACTTTGCCTCGACAAGCTCGGGTAGTACTTTAGCCGCATTTAAAGTTGACAAAATCAGCGTATCAAGGTAATTTAGAATTCATACTTACCGAATGCTTGTTCGTCCGAAAGTGATCATTTATTTGCACATCCGTTGTTCGCTCTCGTGTTTTCCACTTGACAAGTGTTGTCCAGAATCAATTCTCTGCCTTTCTTATCACGAATCTCTACGCCAAATTCTCAGAGAAGTAGGACCCATCGAATGAGGCGAGGCTTCGTATCCTTCTTTGTCATCAAGTACTTTATAGCAGAGTGGTCAGTGTATACTATCACTTTATTCCCAATCAAGTATGGCCTGAATTTCTCAAACGCATATACTATAGCTAGTAGTTCTTTTTCAGTAGTTGCATAATTTAACTGCGGCCGCCAGAGTCTTACTAGCATAGTAAATGGATCTAAATACCTTGTCGATTCTCTCGCCCAAGAACCGCTCCAATCGCATAGTCGCCAGATCGCATATAAGTTCGAATGGGAGCTCCCAGTTTGGTGCAATGACTATGGGTGTTGAAACGAGCTTCTCCTTGAGCGTTTGAAATGCGGATAAGCATTCTTTATTGAAGTCGAAGGCAACCCCCGTCATTAGCAATGTGGAAAGAGGCTTTGAGACCTTTGAAAATCCTTGATAAATCTTCTATAAAACTCGCATGTCCAAGAAAACTTCGACTTTTTGTTGACATCGAGGTGGAGATTTTCGATCACCAAATCTTTGCTTTGTCCACCTCAATACCTTGGTTTGATATTTTGTGTCCCAAGACGATTCCTTCATACTACGAAGTGACACTTCTCCCAATTTAGCACAAGGTTAGATTCTTCGCACCGGCTTAACACTGCTTCTAAATTCCTTAAACACTCATCGAATGATGCTCCAAAGACCTAAAAATCATCCATAAAGATTTCTATAGTTCTCTCTACCATATCTGAAAAAATCGCCATCATACACCTCTGAAAAGTTGCAGGTGCATTGCAGAGTCCGAATGGCATCCTTCTGAATGCAAATGTACCAAAAGGACATGTGAATGTTGTCTTTCCCGATCTTCCGGGCTATTGCAATCTGATACCCGAGTATCCATCCAAAAAGCGAGTAGTTATGCCTCGTAAGTCCGCCCAACATTTGATCTAGGAATGGCAACGGGAAGTGGTCCTTTCTAGTTGCTTTATTCAACTTGGCGATAGTCAATGCAAATTCTCCATCCGTGACCGCTCGAGGAATGAGTTCGCTTTTTCGTTGGTCGCCATCGTTATTCCACCTTTTTCGCACCACTGCATCCTGGCTTACCCGTGCCGCTTCGGATATGGGTAGATTACTCTGCATCGAGCCATTTTAGGATTTCTTTCTCATTACCTCTTTCATGTTTGGGTTTAGTCGCTTTGGCTTGATGGACGGTCCGCTTCCTCATCTAGACGGATCTTATGACATCGTCGATGGACTTATCCCTTTATGTCCGCTAATGTCCATCCAATGGCCCGCCAGGATTCTTTAGTACTTTAGCGCTTTGTCAATCTCTTCGTGGATAGGTGGCGTGAAATGATCACCGTAAGGTTTTTTCTTCACCTAGGTATTGGTATTGTAGATGATTGGGTAGGGTTTTTAACTCTAACTCGAGCCTTCTCCGTGGATGGTAATGATCTTTCCGCACCGCCCAAGCTCCTCATACTTCCTTATATCCCATTTTTCATAAGCATTCATCCAATTTGCATACTCCATCGATCCGATCGCTTTACTATCATCATCCCACGTGGTCGATTTCTTCAAGCGTATCATCATATCCGAACTCTTTGGTCGACATCGCTTCTTCGCTAAGATCGATGGCCGAGCGCTTATCCTTGGCCTCCGGAAAAGTTGCTCAAAAACATTGAAAATCACCTCTTCTTCGCTCACTCGCTTCAACTCCCTTTGTGCACATCAACGAGCGCCGTCCCGTGGCTAAGAAAGGCTCGCCAAGTATGATGGGGATTCCATCGTTATCTTGTATGTCTAAGATAACGAAGTCGGCGGGAAGATGAACTTGTCCACCTTCACTAAAACATCTTCGATGACTCTCGGATGGACAATCGAGCGTCACCAACCGCAAGCGTGATGTTCAGAGGTCTGATTTCTCCCATTTCTAGTTTGCGTAAAACTAGATAGGCATCGATTTATGCTCGCTCCTAAGTTGCACAAAGGCCTTCCGACATTCAAACTTCCCAATAGTGCATGGGATGGTAAAGCTCCTGTGGTCTTGTAACTTTGAGGCGCTTGTCTCGTAAGACGACACTACACTCTCACCAACATCATCGCTTCGTAATCCTCTATCCTCCTCTTTTGCTAAGCACATCCTTTATGAACTTGACGTAGCTTCTAAGATTTGTTCTAATGCTTCAAAGAACGGGATATTGAGCTGCAATTGTTTGAGGACCTCCACGACCGAGAATTTCTTGTCAAGAGTGCATGTTTTTAATTTCTGAGGATATGGTATCATCACCTGAGGTGCGGTTGCCACAGCTGGTGCTGATTTCTCGGTTTCTGGGCGCCGCGACCACGATCTTGGCGCGCGGCGCCACTTTCTCAGATCGCCTGATGCCGTAACCTTCAGACCGCTCTCCTGCATTGTCTCAGAATCTTCGGTGCCGCGGCCCTGCTCATCGGCACCGCGGCGCTGCTGCTGCAAACTCTCTATCTCCCCTGATTCGACATCCTTCAGGTCAATTGCCTGGCATTGTGTTTCCTCATTGCCTACCCCAGGTGCAGATTGCTCTTCATATGTTTCGCTGTTGAATATGATCATGAGCTCGCTATTTGCTTTCAACTACTGCAGGGCCATTCTTGTTTCATCTATGAACTGATTTTGGTATCTCGTGAGACTGAGTATAGTTTCTCTTAACTCCTCCCTCTCTTCCTCTATGGTTGGTTCTCTGTCATATTGACAGTAGAAATCCATATCTAACAAATACCTGAGATAAATCAAAATCAACAAAGAATCACAAGACTTCGAACTTTTCAAAAATAAAAATAAAACGTAAAATTAAAATAAAAACCAAATTAGAAATTAAAAATAGATAAAATTGATATTGAACTATGCCTAATCCCCGGCAACGGCGCCAAAAACTTGATGCGCGGTAAAATGCACACACTTTAAACGCAAGTGCACGTTATCGTGACAAGTAATATAGTCTTAGTAAGACCAATATCGTCCACAAGGATTAGGGTCCAATTACCAACTATCTATTTTCTAGTATCTATTTGGTGAATTTATGATTGATTTGTTGTTTATAACTAAGAATTATAAAAGCTATTTTAACTATAAAGATTTACTTCAGTGATGATGAGAATAGGGCTTCCATGTATCCTTACTATCTGCTTATGCTACTTACTAATGCATTAACTTATGGTATTCTTCTTTAGGAGAAAGCAGGTTTACGAAATCGTTTTATACTCCCGCTAGGGTTATATAAACACTCAACCCCAGTAACGCACCTTACCTACCTCTCGGTGATAAGGATAACTTTATAGGAGGATTAAGAACAAAAACCTAGTTGACCGTCACGCACAATGCGTAAAATTAGGGTTGTTAAGCCTCTCATCAACGCTACATAAATAATTGGGGTATTTTCATCCCCAATCCAAGAATGTCTACCCAACTTACACATATTCACAATCCCCCCTTCTCAGAATCTGATTAGAAATCATATAGTGATAATTAGTTGTCAATTAATTACCAAGAATTCAACTCAATTATTGGATAGATCTCACAATAAGAAAAATAACCATAAGCATGCATTAATTTATAACATAAGTTTCTAGCTATTCAACATGGAAAGCCCTATAATAGAATTAGTTCCTAGCCATAAATACGACAAGAACTAATTCAAAGTTCATCATAAAAACTGAAATAAAGTGAAGGAAAGGAAAAGAAATTACTAAACTAATGGTATCCAATCTCCAAGCCAAAGTCTTGTGTTGTGCAAGAAGGGAACCCTTAAAATCGCCAGGGTTCTCCTTTATAGGTTGCAAACCGCCTCTTTTTCCTTCGTTCGCCCGATTTTCGTCAAAAGACCTAATTTTCAGCGTGGCCAGGCCACGGAAGTTCTCGATCCTTCGTGTTGTGGCGCCGCGCCCCGATATCTCGCTGCTCGGAGCCGCGCGCTGTATCTTCTGTAGCTCCTCGGATGTTTAGCGCCGCACCGCTTTGCCGTTCGAGGGCGCCGGCCGAAGTCTTCGACCTCTCGATAGTGGCGCCGCGCCCCGCTGATCGCAGGAGGCCGCGGCTACCGGTCTTGATTTTTCCTTCGTTCGCCACTTTCTCTGTTTCCAGCTCTGGCATCTCCTCTTTTGCCCTCTTTTAGCTCTTTTTCCGCCATTTGACCATTTTAACCACTTTGACTCAAAAGAAAGAAAAAATATCCTAATACGAAACTTATATGTGCAAAATGGGACAAAAGACTAACTAAAACCAACTCAAAAAGTGTATATAAAATACACCGATCAATGAGATTGGCCATAAAGAAGCTGGAACTGCAAATAGGAGAACTCGCAGTCATTTTTAACAGCGAACAACAATTTGAGGAGCCTGAACCAAACCCAACTATTGAGGAATCTGGTGAGATAGTTGGTGTAGAAAAGGAAAAGATTGCAGAGATCCAATTATTTACCTTCTTGGACTCTGTAGAAATCCTTTTTCTTGCACCTATTACAAAAGAACCACCACTAGCTATCACGGCTGATCCCCAATTAGGAAGCCCATTCCAGCAAGGGTACCCCCAGAGTTAAGAGATGTAGAGAATTTCACGAATTCCTATACTATAAAAAGCCTAAAAGACAAACCTGTCTTGTGTACTTGGGGGATAATTGTATGTTTAAAGTTCTTGGTTGAGCAAATAGTTATAGGGAAATTGAGACCTATAGCAATAAATCTGCGAATTGCAAGTAGTTCGCAGAAGGGTCCAATGAGCACTGCATCTAGGTTAATTGCGTCCGCTAAAAGACGTTAAAGACATGGCTTGTTGAGGCAACCCAACGTTTTCAATTATGTTATTTTAATTTCTGTCTTTAGTTTATTTTATTTTGTCTAGAACAATCTCACGGTCTTGGATTCTTGTGTTTGTGCTGTGATTGATGTGTACAGGAAATAAATCAAGGGCGAAAATCAAGAAAAGCCGACTACGTAGCGGTAAGCTCGCGCGCCAGGAGCAGGCCGCGGCCAAAAGAATCGAACAGCGCAGAGTTCAAGCGCCGCGCACCAGGAAGCAGGGCGCGGCCAAAAATTCCGTAAAATTTGCCAAATTTAGGCCGCGGCTCAGAATGTGCCGCGCAGAAAATCCCGGGCGAGCGCAGAGTTGGGAGCCGCGCTAAAAGCAGGCGCGCACAAGCGGGAATCCAGAACTTAAAACGCCTAATCGATTTTCCCAAATCCAATTTCAAAACCTAACCCTTCCTCTCCAAAACCCACGAAATTCCAAAATTTGCCCACAAATCCTCCACAAATTAAACCCAACCACAACCAAAACTATTAAATTCCTAAAAACCCTTAGCCATCTCAACCAACAAAGCTCCATTCCATAGCCTCAAACCACCATTAGAAACAAGAACAGCTGGAAGCTTCTCATAAACAGGTACTCTTTTTCTGTTGGTGAATCCTTTACTGAAGTCACAGGAGGTAGTAGTTTGAAGGAGTATTGTAGTTGAATTAATTGGGTACTGAAAAGTTGATTGTGAAGTTTGGAGAAAAGAGTAGAAAAGGAGTGTGGGTATTGGGTAGAAAAGTTGAAGTTTGGGGGTGTTGTGTTCGCTGTTAGTTGTAGATTGTGTAGGAAACATTTGCGCCACTAAATTGAAAAGCTCCATAAACTATTTTAAACCATGGCCACCAGGAAGAGAAGAGGCTCCACATCCACCCCAACCCCACATTACGATAATACTAGGTTTGTGAGCTACGAAGCCTTCCAAAGATACAAAAAGCTTGATACCAGACCCATAATACCAGAAAGGGGAATGGACTACCAGAGGGAGTCATATGGGGAGGAAGATGTTTATGAGCCCATCGGGCTATGATTGAGTTAAGGGGGTGGAGGAGATTCGTAAATCCGGAGAAGATAGCACCAGTGAACACAACAATGGTGCGTGAATTTTATGCCAACTTTCCGGAGAAGGTGGAAAGGGGATGCTTTGTTAGGGCAATTTATGTGTTTGTGAAAACAGAGAGTGTAAATGCACAATTGAAGACGGTTGATGTTGAAGAAAGAAGTGATTGGAATCACTTTAGAACATGGTCTAGAAGCATTGACCACATCGACTGGAATGCCGTTGCAGACACCGTGAGCTACCATGGGGCTGTTTTTGATATTGGAAGAAATGGATCAAGAGCACTGAATATGTGCCAATTCAACAAAGTGGCCAAAGGTTGGCTATATTTCGTCAGCGCCCGCATGATTCCATCCACGCACTTCACCAGAGTGCCAGAGGATAGGATTAAACTGGTATATGGAATTATGAGGGGAATGACGATTGATGTGGGGAGAGAAATAGTGCAGAGCATTGAAGAAATCAGCAGGTTGGTGACAACAGGTGGATTGGGACACGGTTCACTTATTACCGCCTACGCCACACGAGTGCGATCCCAAGACTACCCACCGACACTCATGAGAAACCAATCGCCGGTGTCTGTGGGATAGTGCACTCTTTCCTGCACTCCAAGCCCCCAAAGCGGACGAAGAGTACCAAAGAAGAGCAGCAAGAAGAGCAGCAGAGACCGCCATGGACGAAGATGAGCCTGAAATAGGGGCTCAATATGAGGCAGGACCTAGCCACCGGCCAACCACAGGAGCAGAACCTCCAACGCCCACGATGGAGCAATTGTTTCAAAATCAGATGAGGATGATGCAGACCTTGGATACAGTAGTACAAGGACAGCAAGAAACAAGGCAACAAATCAACGAGTTGAGTTCCTTGTTCAACCAATGGTCGATGCATTATCCACCGCCACCACCACCATTTTAGCCAAAGTCTGTAAGTCCTATTTCTTTTATTTTTCTTTGAGTCTTGCACACATTGGGGACAATGTGTGATTTAAGTTTGGGGGTGTTTTATTTGTGTTTTATTTTCTTTGTGTCATGTTATGTTTTACTTAAGTCTTTTTGATTGTTTTTATGTTTATTTTTGAGTCACCAAATTTTTTTCTTTTTGAGTCATAATTGTCTGTCAAAGATCATGTATGCTGTAGTTTCTAGAAACACCTAGTGAAGTAAGGTGGAATAATGTAACGGAATTGAAGCAACTATCTAAACACCTAAGTTAGATATGCCAAAAACTCACAGAATCTGTCTATTTGGAGTTTCTTTCTTGAGTTATGCATGCTAAATGATAAATACTTATGTGTTATGATTGCTTGCTATTTGAGGCGAAATAGTTAGGATATGCATGTTAGGGAGATGACTCAGGCATTTCTTTGATAGCCAATTCTTACCATTCTTTTCTATCCCGTACTTTAAAAATATCCCTAGTCAGCCCCATTGAGCCTAAATTTGAAACTTCTTTTTTGACACCCTATATTCCCACAAATTGTACCATAAGTGAAAATATGAAATAGGGGAATACATTGTGTTAAAAGAAAGAGACAAAAAGAGTGAATAAGTCTGTTGCACCCCAATACAAAAGTAATAAGAAATAGGCAAAAGCCTAAGTTTGGGGGTATTTGTCATTATTATATACTTCACTCTCCCAAAACAAAAGAGGGGAAAGATAGAATCGAAATGAAGAAAAGAACAAAAAGAAAAAGGGAAATACTGAAAAGCTGAAGAGCTTATGGTACACAAAATGAGCCTAAATTGCCTATTTTTACCTACCTATACCTAAGCCTACATTACAACCCTTAAAGTCCTGAAGATCTCTTTTATGCATATCCAGAATTAGTGGAGAATAGCAAGTAAGCATGCCATAGGAATTCTTGAATTTATATGCATAATTTAGTATATTGACTTCCATTAAGCATGATGAATATGAGTTTGCGAAATATCTAGCTTCATGTGCTTAGTGTGCCGAAATTTCATGCTATATGTTCCTGCATATTATTTTGCTAACCTTCATGTTTTTCTAGTTAACACTAATGCAGCATAAGCGGATAGTAAGGATACATGGAAGCCCTATTCTCATCACCACTGAAATAAATCTTTATATTTAAATAGCTTGCATAATTCTTAGTTATAAACAACAAATCAATTATCAATTCACCAAATAGATACTAGAAAATAGATAGTTGGTAATTGAACCCTAATCCTTGTGGACGATATTCGGTCTTATCAAGACTATACTACTTGTCACGATAACGTGCACTTGCGTTTAAAGTGTGTGCATCTTACCGCGTATCACTGATGCGCTAGGCTTTGTTGCGGACTTTTGAATTCCGACTGTTGATTGTCGATGCCCCTCTCTGCTTTTGCTGCTTTTACTGCAGATTTTGAACTTTGGATTGTTGTCATATCCTCTCGCTTCTTTCTGCTTTTGTTGTATTTTCTGCTTCTGCTAATATGAAGAACTTTTGTTGTATCTTCTGCTAATATGAAGGACCTGCGCTCAAAGAAAATTTTGTGAGTTTGGGGGGGCGGTTGATTAGCGTTGACCTTATAGTTTTGACTCTTGATACTCGGACGTCTGCCTTGTTTGGACTCATAACACTGCTGGTTTCGCACTTGTCCCGCTTTGAATACGCAGGTGTTTCGGCCTAAAGTGGGTCTTAATGGGGCTGCTTGTATATTATGTGTATTTATTTCCCAAACGAAGGGAAAGTTTCCTAATGGTGTGACCGAAGCCGATTTAGGCCGCCTGCGTATCCCCATGAGGGAATCAGGTCATGACGTAGTTCATTACAAGCGAATATGGGTAAAAATTTCTAGAGTTGGGACCGAAGCCGAAACGGCCGCCTACGTATCCACCAAGGGAATCAGGTCAAACGTAGTTCCATTTTATTACATTTAAAGGGCAAAATATATTAAACTGACTATTTCAGAACTCGGCGGGCCAAGGCAGGGGCACGAGTCCACTTGTCTTCTTGCTTTGAGTCTTCAACGGCTGGGTCTTCAGCAGGATCATCTCTTGCAGCGCACAACTAGACGAATGACTTATTCAATGGTTAAACAATCTCCGGCAAGGAGCACCTCCTTTTCTCTGACGGTTGGTCGATGACTCAACTTTCTTCCCTTTTCGGGTTGGCGTAATAGTCCCTTCCAGACTGTCTTCTTCATTTTTTGCTATCATGTTCACATGGACATCTTCATAACCCGGAAGAAGGTTATTGTTTGCATTGAGAGGAGCATCTTTCAGCCGAATGACTCCTTCTTCGATTAACTCCTCTATTCTGTCCTTGAGTGTATAGCAATTTTTGATGTCGTGTCCCTCTGCACCGGAGTGGTATGCACAATGTTTAGTTTTATCGTGCCCTCGGGAGGTAGGCCTGGGGGTATTTCTGGGAATTGGATGGAGTATTCCTGCGGCTTTCAGCTTCTCATACACTTGGGCTATGGGTTCGGCTAAAGGTGTATAGGTTTTTGTTGGTTTTATTTCGGCATCTATACGGGGTTTTGGTCTGTTTGGTGTGCGGGTTCGTGATTGTGGTGAGTATTTTGGATATGCTGGTTGGGTATGGTAAACAGGATATGGGGTGGCGCAGTGCTGCTAATGTGGATTTTGAGTGTTTTGGTTATAGTAAGGAGGCGGTGGGCTTTGATACGCTGGAAGCTGTTCTGGCCTATGCTCTTGAATGACCATGATAGAGGGTGATGCATCTCTTCTCCTCTGGGAGGTACCTCCGATGGAATTTGACTGCACTGCTCTGCTAGTTGCTTGTAAATTGTCGTTTGTAATCCTGCCTGTCTTAATGCCTTCTTCCACGAAGTCGCCCATTCTTACGACTTCTGCAAAACTTCGCCCGATTACACTAATCATTCTTTCATAATACGTCGCGTCTTTTAACGACTGCACGAACAAAGTGGTCATTTCGCTCTCTGCCATTGGAGGTTGGACCTTTGCTGCTTCTGATCGCCACCTCAGGGCGTATTCCCTAAAAGTTTCTGTGGATTTCTTTTCAAGTTTCATAAGATAAAATCTGTCCAGGATAGTGTCAGTGTTGAACCTGAATCTATCCATGAAATCTTGTGCCATGGCATTCCAATCGTTCCATCTTCGAGGGTCTTGGCATGTGTACCAGTCCAGCGCCTCGCCGATTAGATTCCCGATGAATAGCTTCATGATGATTGCTTGATTTTTACCAACTCCAATAAATTTATCGCAATATGACCTTAGATGAGCTCGAGGATTCCCCTTTCCATCGAACATGTCAAATTTGGGCACCTTGTACCCTACAAGTAATTCAACGTCGGGGTGCATACATAAGTTTCATATTCTAAACATTCTTCCCCCTTGTTCATTTGAATGCTTTTGAATGCCTCTTTCAAGCTACGGATTTCTTTTGCCATATTTTCATCAGCTCTAGCTCGAGTTTGCCGCTCTATTTCCTTGTATTGATCTGTCTCTTGAGAGGATGCATGCATAATAAATGGTTGGCTTTCGATCGGATGTGCTAATCCCCCATATTGTTTGTGTGTCATCTGCTCGTATTGGGTGGCTTGGCAATTTGGGTTGAGTGGGGAGATGTAAGTAGGTGGAGGTTGAGATGTGTATGTAGTGAACGGATCATTTTGGAGGTCGGCTTGCAAATTGACCGAGCGAGTGACGTTTTGGTGTGAGTTGGTATGTTGCGGCCTTTGCGGGGAGCTTTGGGGAAGTGGAGGCTCAAGGGCTGGTGACACGATTGCATTTTTCCCTTGCTCTGGGAGTGGTGCATTCAAGCTAATAGACAGGTTTGTGATATTTCAGAGCCTTTCTATTTCGGCTTGCATGATTTCCATTTGCTGCAATAGTTTGGCGAGGTGTTGATCATTGGTGTTTCTCCTTTCTAACGCCTCTTCATCCTCTACAGGAACGGGGATGAGTCCTAAGTTGTTTCGTTCCGGTGCCTCTGGATTAGTCATTTATGATTGTGCTTCTACCAGTCAACGCGAATCAACCTTTTGGGGATAAGCTAGGCAAAAACAACCCTTTAACAAATGAAGCAAACCAAGTTAGTATAATATGCAAAAAGTTGCAGGCAATATATACTAATAAGCAAATTGCAAATCAAGTGCGTGTTCTAACATGTTTGGGACCTCTTTATGCCAGAGGTAGGCCTAAACGTCAAATATGCGAGGTTATGATGGATTTGTCCAAGTCGCCCAACTGTAATGCTTTTGTTGGAAATGGCGACCAAATGACGGTGCACTTTTCCCAATTTCAGCATAACATGATTGGGTTTGGATTTGTCTATCATTGTCACGCTACATATATCTTTGGTTGGTCGTTGGGTTGAGAAACCCATCGACAAGTTTGGTGTCTTCCTAATTGTGGTGTCGATGCCAAGGACCGACCCACCTAAGGTAAATGCATGCATGCCCTAAAATAAGGGTGATATAGCTCTATCTTAAGTTTCTAAGATTTGGCTTTTCTAGACGCTTGAGTTCCCGAGCGACAACTCGAGTGAGAAGGCTACGCCACCTGTTAGGCCTGACACTCCACGTATATTACCAACTCTCCTAAATTTGGGTTTTGAAGAAAGAATTTTCCGATGCACTGCGCACCTCACATGTAGTGTGTGATTGTGTGAATTTTCCGGAGTGGAAGAAATATGAGCGGAATGCCAGTTTAAGGAAAGCAGTAAAGCAGGTAGCAATTAAAATAAATAAAACAAAATACAGCACACAAAATTTAAATGCAAAGTAATGCCAAATAATAACCCTAGGTCTGTTGTGGTTAAGAACCTTAAATCCCCAGCGGAGTCGCCATTTCTATCACACCCATTTTCGACCGCGACATTTTTTCTAGCGAACCCTGCTTAAATAAAAATGTTAGAAAATAAAAAAGTGCTAAAATGCTAAAGAGGTTAATTTTAAAAGTAAAAGGGTGCTAAAATGCTAAATGCTAAAGGGTTCGCGGAGTCGCCACCTAATTAGTTTGGGTGAATTAGGACACCTAAATGTTAACTAGTTTAAAGTAAACATTAACTCCATTTTAATGGTCTGCAAACTTAATGAGATTGCGGGCAAGGGTTCTTTATTAATCTAGAGGGAAGGGGTTAGGCACCCTCTAAGATCCGCTAACTTGCGGTTATCCTGCCAAACCTAGGGTTAATTATTTATGCTGTGAAAAATGCATGTTTGAAAGATATTTAATAGAAGGTGTTTTTATTCAAAGATTAATAAGATTAGTGCTATAAAATACATGTAAAGTTTAAAGCATGCCTTATATTATTTATAAAAATATGTGATGCAAAATGGACTTATTGGCTAAATGTACACATTTATCTACCTAATTAATCTTGGTTATGCTATACCCAATACTTAGGATGATTTTTTATTATACTTAATAGATTTCCTATATGATGTTAGATAAGAGTTCAAGGGAAAATTTGTTATGGATTTAATAAGAAACAAAATGTTGGTTTTATGATGCAAGTTAAATCATTTAGATTTTTTTTTTTTGCAGAATTTAGACATGCCTAACAGTCCTAAAAGACAAATAAAGAAGAAGTGCGTTTCTAATTATGAATTACCTTCCCACCTCATATGTTCAAAGACTAATTATTCTAGATTCCCTGTTAATTACAAAGTTAGAAAATAATTTGCAATAAACAAATAAAGGCATAAATGAGGTAATGAGGTTAAGGGAATAAAGGAGTTGAAGTAGATGACTCCGTCCTATTTTGTTTTTCTAGGAATTGCCGAAGAGGGAACTCGATGGATGTAGATGCAGGCCTTTACGTTTGCCACAATGAGTTTCACTATGAGACTCTTTGTTGCTCCAGTGCGTGCCATGAAAAAAAAAAAGATAAGGATTAGCATATGCCTCCAACTTTATCAAATAATAAATGCACATTGATATAAGATTTAACACTTTTGAATCACTTCATTTCGGCAATTTGAAAGAAAAAACGAGCCCAAACAGTGGTTTACAGATGTAAGAATATGTCGGCCCAAACAACAATTAAAACAATAATTAATCGTGAACGAGGCTTCATGTTTCCAAAAGCACATGGAAGAGAATAGAGTAGACCAAAGACTATAACAAAAATAGAAGAAAGCTCACCCCAACATATGGTGGGCCAACTTAGACATAGGTTCACGAATGCAAGTATTCAAGACTACATCTAAAAGGGTGCTTAAACAACTGGTAGAAAAAAAATGCTTAACATGGACAATTTAGAAACCAAGATACAATGAACACATACTTATAATAGACAATTTAGACATATGTGTGCAACTTATCAGAGAGCATAGACATCCTGTACATACAAAGCTTATTCAAATCATTTCAACTGAACCCTTTGACAATTTTAATGCCCAATCATAACCTATGCATAACGACATATGAAGACATAATTATACACCAAGATAGAATGCAAAAGGAACCATGGCTTAATATGATCTAAGTTGGTTCCCTAAATGCAAGATGCTATCAGAGACACCATTTGGATCACTAAACAGATAAGCATGGCACAAAGTATATCTTAAGAGGTATTACACATTATTATGAATGTGTTTTAACACTTAAGAAGATATGAGAAGCATATAATCAGTTTAGTAGACAGGTAAACACAGGGATGGGCATGTAATCAATTAAAGATGGCATTCTAGGTATGCAGGTTCAATTAGGCCTAGGCCCAGCATGCGTAGTCATGTCTATGCTATATATTAGGCAGATAATATTTCAAACAAAGCATAACATGGTCAGGATGATCGTCAGGCAGATTCGAAGTTTAATAACTATCAAACATTAGTTAACAGACATCTGGTACTTACTGGACTAATTACGTGACTTTAAGCAAGATGAATATGATCATACAATACACGTATAACACTCCTCATAATATTTACTATACATACACATATGTTAAGAAACAAGCCAGCAAAGATTTAAGGGTAAATCTACCCTTCACATAAAATAGATAGGCAAATTATCAATCATTTATTTTAATCCCTTTAAGAAAGAGGAAACTGCACCATTTTACTTGACATGATATCTAAGATATGCATAAGAAAACAAAGTATGGTCAGCCTTCAATTAAGACGAACAACAATACACCCGATTAATTGTTCAATTGATTTGTATATCATTCTCACTAAGCAAATATTTTAAGAGCGACATACACATCACATAGGGCTAAACATAAACATGACAAGGAATGTTTAAACCTTAACAATTACCTAAACATGCTGATAAATTTAATCTACTTAGATATTTATGAGCACCTCAACACATATGATTAACCACGACATAAATAAACAGACCACCAAGCATAAATCGAATGGAAAATCAAGAGCGATGAATTTACCTTCTCCGGACAGCGACCCGGGGCAGCGTATCAAGTCGTCGGTCCACTCGACGGGTTTTGGGTTTACGATGTGAAAAGGGGAAGGTTTGTTTGCTGATTTCTTGGCTAGAATTGTAAGAAGGGATTCGAACTTCCTATTCTTGCAGTGCTAATGGTCTGGGTGCTGAGCCCCTTAACTCCCGATGCTCTCTGTTCTCGATTCTTCTCCTGGCTGAGTTCTGCACGCACTGGTTTTGCCCTCCGAGATCTATGTTCATTGCTCGCTTGCGTGTGGAAAACGATTGCCTCGACCGCTTATCAGGCTCTGCCTCACTATTGCATGCCCTAACGTTCTGTATTTATAGCTCGGATTTTGGGTTCCAAGTTGGTAAGTAATAAAGGCTGATTTTGGACGAGATTTGGGCTTGATTTTGTGCGATTTGTTACTGATTTTGAAGCAAGATTTGGGTGCTGGTCATGGTAAGAAATCGGCTAGGTGTGTGTGGGTAAAGGGAAACCCCGGATTCTCCGGCGAGAAATCCGGGTATGGCGGCGACTGAAGCTTTCTAGGGTTGCGTTTTTTCGTGAAGGTTCTGAACGATGGGCAAAGCGGAATGAGGTTAGGCGCTCGGGCCCGATAAGGCGAGGAAGTGCGGGTGTTGATGGAGAGAACGAGTGATGATGAAAGAGTAAAAGTGTCTTGGGGTTTTGGTCGGGCGACGTAGGCGGTTTGGGCTTGGGTAGTTATTTAGGTGGTGATTAGTTTTAGGTGCTTAATTAGTTAATTAGGTAAATTAAATTAATAAATTGTGATTAAATTATCTAGGTGCTTTATTAATCTAATTGTTATAAAAATAAATGCGGACGTGCGATTTAATTAGTGCTTAATATTTTAGAATGCGGCGCTATTATTTAAAAATCTTATTTATTGTGCATTATTATTTAAAATAAGTTATGAAATTGTTTTGCGTATTAATAAATGCGACTATGCTACTTGACACGACGTCATTGCTAAATTATTTATTTTATGTATTTATTATTAATTATACTTAAAATTAACTAATGCGGGCGCGGGACTCTAAGTGCTTAATTTTCTACGTAAGATGCGGTGCCATTATTAAATTGCTTATTTATGTCTGTATTTAATGTTTTATCGCTGCATTTTATTATAAAAATCACAAAAAATTATTTTGCAAAATTAGTCTAATTTTATAGTCAATGACTGGACGGGAGGGTCAAAATTGGGTGTCAACAAACATGAATCAAGGTAGACAGAGAAATGGATCTTCCAACTATTCAATAAATATCTCCATCTCAACTTAGAGCTTAAACTTTAATAATCTTCAACACACTCCCCACATGAGAGCTACATTGTCCTATCTTAAGCCAGCACATGAAAATCCTTGCAACATCTATCATTTTGTTATTGTTTGGACAATATCTATCAACTGTTTTAACACTGTCCAAAAAATATGATGGCATACTTCTTTGCCGGACAAAATCAAACAGAAAGCATGTCCAAAGAGTGCAGATATGGGCTGGAGTATTTTTTGAAGGCCCCAGACGTCTTTGGGCCCTGTGCTATAGCACAGTTGGCACAGGCCCAAAGACGCCTCTGTGTATAGCCAAATGCCTAAGGTTGTGACTGTATTGTTATAGAGGGTAAGTTAGTTACTTTAATATAATAATAGATGGTCATAGGTCCTTATTGTTATAATTGGAAATTAAATTATTATACATTATATATGTTTGGTTCTTGTATTTTCGTATTATGTTGCTGCTCTTCTTTTCTTTCTTTTTTGCGAATTTTAATTTGTGTATTTTTTTCTATGTTGTGGTGAATCTTCATAATGTTGTTGATGACTGAGCATGTGTTTATATGTGACTGAATATGCCTTCTCCGAAATACCTTATTCAATGTATAGTTTGTGGGATTTTTGATGAAGAGTATGAGTTTGTTTGAGGCAAATTAGGTCTCTCCTGACATGTTTTTTTGGTTTATGAAACTGAACTTAGGCCTATTATGTCATAATTTATCAATGAAATTTATTTGGTGTATGTAGTTGACGTTTCTGATTGTTTAGTGTAGTTTTTATTTTGTTAAATTCTTTAATTTTTTGTAATATGAAGTTATACCTTAAGGTACAACAACAATAACATACCCAGTGAAATCCCACAACGTGGAAAAATTATACCTATAAACTTATCTAAAGTGTTTACAGTTTATTTTAGTATTTTTGATATTGTTTCTATACATTTTTTGTTATACCTAACCTCGGTCAAAGTCTGATTTATTTGGTAGAGTATTTGCATATTTTATGCCTAAAAAGGCATAACTCTGTATGTCTATCGCTGCCTTAAGGCATATCTTGTTCAACAAAATATGCTTAATAAGGTAGAGTTATACATAGAGAGACTTGAACAAAATAAATTATGCCTAAACCATATTTTTTATAAGTCTTCATGATTTAGTATTATATAAGTAGTGTTTCTCCTATATATTTTTCTACTACTTGATTATGTTCTAAGTCTTCCTTATTCAGCAGAGTTTATGATAAAATTATATCTTAAGGCATAACTTATTCAACAAACTCTGCCAAATAAGACAAACTTTTATTCGGTTATTGAAATTACTATGTTTTCTTATCATACAACTGCTTTGTGCGATTGAATAAATTAACTTTATGATTTATCAAAAATTGGCACAAAGGTAAAAAAGTTCTGCCTAAAGGCCTTATTTTATATCCCAAAAATTTGTGAATTTCTTAAGGCCTATTTTTATGGTCCAATGTTGGTCAAGTTCTGCCTTAAAGACCTAAGTTTATGTACCAAAATTAATCAAGTTATGACTTAAAGCATAATTTTATATCTCAAAAGTTGGTCACCCTCTGCATTAAAGCATAATATGCTAGAGTTAGTCAAGTTCTTCAATAAGACCTGATTTTATGTTCCAAAATTTATCAAGTTCTGCCTTAAAGGTCAAAATTTGTTCCATAGTTTGTCAAAATTATAATCCCAAAGTTAGTGAAACTCTATCTTAAGTCCAAGTTTGCATAACTTATTGGACAGAATTTACAATTTGTATAACACTGCAAAGGTCTATCTCTGTTTTTTCGATAGATGTATTCTAAAATTATGTCGTTAAGGTAGAGTTTGGGTAACTTAGGCTAACTTATGCCTAAAAGGCACAATTTGTATAACCCAAGATTCATTCTTTACAATGTGATAGTATTTGATGGACATCTTTAAATTAAGTGGCTATAAGAGTAAAATAGAGATGATGTCATTAAAGAATTATCAAATAAGAAAATGTGACATTTATTTTAGAACTGATTAAAAAGGAAATATTATCATATAAATTGAGACGGAGAGTATATATTCTATTTTAACTTTCTTCTTCTAACTTTTATAGTTGCAATTTAGTTTTTATTTTAATAATTTCCTCTAATATCTCTATTCCAACTTATCACAATACAGTCCGTCGATATTTACGCTCTGTAATATTTTATTGCTTTTAATTTTGATTTTTCTTATGGTTGATCTTCAACTCACACACCAATATTTTCTCCGTCTCAAAAAGATTGATATAGTTTGACTTAAATATTTGTGTGGTTATAAATGATCTCATAAATTTAATTTGTTTCTAAATATAGAATGATGTTAATTTTTTGAAATAAACTAATAATAAAAGTAGGTCAATCTTTTCGGGGCGAAGAGAGTAAATACTCCTTTGCATTTCTATTTAATTGGGGTGTTAGCCTTTCACCTATCATGTAACAAAATATTACTTCCTCCGTACACTTTTACCTGTATAGTATTCTAAATATAAATTTTTATTTTTACTTGTCACTTGTAGCATATCAAGAGAAGATATTATTTTTTTTCTGTTTTACTTATAGTTTTAATTACTCATCTCAAATTATTTTTCAAGTCCATTAAAAATATTCATTCATTAATACTCGCTCTGTCCCAAATTAATTGTCATGTTTTTTTAGAGTCAAGTCTATGTGAATTTTAATTAATATCTTAAATTATATCATTTCACTAAATTGACATGAGAAAAGTTGCAATTTATATTTTTGGTATAGTTTTTTAATATCTCAATTTAATTGTAAAATATTGAGTTGATTTAATTCAATTTAGCTTTAAAAATTAATCAAATTAACTTTCGAAAAGCTAAACATTACAAGTAATTTGAGACGGAGGGAATAATTAATTGCATACCACTTTTATAAGTAATTACCTCAGCCAAATGCATAAACTTAAAATTTGGGAACTATGTCATTAATGATTGGTGGTATAACTAATCATATTGTGTATTAGTAATTACTTGAATTATATATTATAGGCATAATATGAGTAATTTTTTAGGCCTAAAACAAAAGCTGTGGACTTGGGGTAGAGTCGATCCCTGCTATATTCAAGGCTGAGATGAGAGGCACAGATATACGATTCTGGAATCACTACATGTTAGTGTCAATCTAGACCTTTCAATAAGCAATTATAATAATATGATAATGATTCAAATGTAATTGAACTTAACAATAGTGAAAAACAACAAACTGAAAACACACACTGACTTGTGTCGATAGAGGCCTGCAATGCAGTGACCTAAGACAAAAATTCGCCCCCACTGCATCTTGTAATTTCACGGACGTCTATCTTGAGGATACAACTATCCGTTCGAGTTCGCACGAGACTTGATCCCTGACGAATTTACTTTATGTGTTTTCCAGAAAATATCTTTTGAGGAAGAAGATGAAGATTGAGCAACAATCTTAGATCATTAATTGTGTTTAATGATAGATTGTAATGTATTGAGTATTGTATATCTTCAAACAAGTGATCAACATGTTTTTATATAGCATAAAATTCGACCAGAGGTGACCTTTCATCCAAAGGTTATGACTTGTTATGAACAGTGACAACTTTTGGAATTTCTCGAAAATTACCGTTGCGAAGCGCCACGACCCTAATTCAATTTCCAGATTTCAGTAGCTCACTGCCAATCAGGCGTCGCGACCCTTCCATCAGGCGCCGCAACCCTAATCACGGGATTATTTCTCGCACATCGACTGCAGGCACCGCGACCGACCACAGGTGCCGCGACGCTTCGACCAATATTTTTGAAGTTATTTTTTATCACTTTACTCTTCTTCTTCTTCCAGTTCCAACAATACCCCACATTTTTCTATTTACACATCTAACAATACCCCACATGTGGATAGAAAATAAGATAAAGAGGAACTTATCGTTATTTTTGTAAAACGCGATATGACATGCATCAGAAACGGTGTCTTTTGGACCTGAACCCTTTCGTAGTGAATACCTATCGGATCTACTTGTGAAATAGTGAACGTATGTCTTGAACTATTCACGTTTTGTAGTAAACCAAGACAACAAGTATCACACGCATCTATCCCACCATAAAGGCTTTTGAGTATTATTAAGAATAATATATTCATCCCTTAAAACATCAACAGATTAACACACTTAATACATCATATGAATGATCATATGTGTGTTTTATGTTCCTTGAGTCTTCCCCAACTAGTTTTTCTATTGAACCTAAATCATGGGATCTCCAATTCTGATAGGTTAGGTTTCCGTCAGTTAACGACTCATTGTATTGGCTTTAAGCCCATTCTCCTCGATGTAAATACGACTTGCTCTCTTGTAAGGTCTTTTGTCAAAGGATCCACTATATTGTCCTTTGACTTTACATAATCAATGGAAATAATTTCATTCTTCAGCAAGCTTCGTATTGTATTATGACGTCGCCTTATATGCCTCGATTTGCCATTGTATATTTGATTATTTGCCCTCGTCAGGGCAGCCATACTATCACAACGGAATACCTTCTAGGAAGTCACAGACGTTGTCCATAACGGAATACCTTCTAGGAAGTTTCTAATCTATTTTGCCTCTTCGGCAGCTTTATCCAAGGCTACAAACTCTGCTTCCATAGTTGATCGCGTATTTACCATTTTCTTTGATGATTTCTAAGATATCGATGCTCCACCAAGTGTAAATACATACCCACTTGTGGACTTACTTTCTGAATGGTTGGAAATTCAATTAGCATCACAATATCCTTCTAACACGGGAGGATATTTTGTATAATGTAACACATAGTTCATTGTATGATTTAGATATCGTAGTGCCCTTATTAGTGCAACCCAATGATCATTTCTAGGATTATGTGAGTATCGACTAAGTCGACTCACTGTATATGCTAAATCCGGTCTTGTACAATTCATTATGTACATCAATCTTCCAAGAACTTGTGTATACTCCAATTGAGACACACTTTCACCTTCATTCTTCTTAAGGTGACTAGCGGGATCAAATGGGGTAACGACCGGTCTATCATCATAGTGTCCAAATTTTCTAAGGAACTTCTCAACATAATGGGATTGAGTTAAGATGTAACCCTCAGAATTCTTTTGAATTCTAATACCAAGAATGACATCCGTTATTCACATATCTTTCATATCGAAAGCGGCATGCAACATCTTCTTAGTTTGGTTAATTACATCCTTACGTGTTCTCATAATCAGCATATCATCCACATATAAGCATATAATGACATATGCATTATTACACTCCTTAATGTAGACACATTTGTCACATTCATTTATTTGAAAACCATTTGATAATAATGTATTATCAAACTTTTCATGTCACTGTTTTGGAGCTTGTTTAAGTCCATATAAAGACTTAGTCAATTTATAGACTTTCTTCTATTGATCTTTAACAACAAACTCTTCGGGTTGTTCCATGTAAATTTCTTCATCTAGTTCACCATTCAAGAATGCAGTTTTAACATTCATTTGGTGTATTTCCAAATTGTGAATCGCTGCTATAGCAATTAACGTTCTTATAGACGTAATTCTAGATACTGGTGAGTAGGTATCAAAGAAATCTACACTTTTTTGTCTAAACCCTTTGGCTACTATACGAGCTTTGTATTTTCTATAGTACCATCAGACCTTAGTTTTCGTTTGAAAATTCATTTATGGCCTATTGATTTTTGTCCCGAAGGGAGATCAACCAATTTCCATGTATTATTTTGTATAATGGATTCTACCCCACTTTGAATAGCCTCCTTCCAATAAGGTGCTTCGTATGATTCCATAGCATCCCTATATGTTTGAGGTTCTCCTTCAACGGAAAAGGTCATAATGTCCGGTCCAAAATCTTTGACAACTTTTCCACGTTTACTTCTCCTTGGTTAAGAATTTTTTTTTGAACAGAGGAAGTAAGATTTTCATCATTTTGAGTTTCTGGGTTTGACTCATCTTGAGGCAGTGTCCTCTTCTTATTATTAGGAACACTTTTATCCTTGTCTTTGTAAGGAAAAGTATCCTAAAAAAATTATGCTTCAGCAGATTCCATAAGTGTGTTTTTGTGAATACCTTCAACATCGGAATGATACACCAAAAACTTACATGTTGCACTATTATTGGCATGACCAATATATATGCAATCCACCGTTTTTTGTCCAAGTTTGGTTCTCTTTGGTAAGGAAACTTGAATGTTCGCTAGGCAACCCCACACTTTCATTATTGAAAGTAGGCAATCTTCCTTTCCACAATTCATAAGGAGATTGATCATTTTTCTTTTGAGGAATTTTTTTCAATATCATATTTGCAGTAATTAACGCCTCACCCCATAGACTAAGGGGTGCTCCCGAACTAATCAACATTGAATTTATCATATTCTTCAATGTTTTATTCTTACGTTCGGCAACTCCATTTTGTTTTAGAGTATATGACGCAGTGGTTTGATGAACTATACCATTAGTAGAGCAGAATTTTTTGAACTCATTCGATTGATATTCACCACTTTTGTTTGATCTTAGAATTTTGATTCTTTTGTCAAGTTGGTTTTCCACTTCTGCTTTGTATGTTTTAAACATGTTCAAAGCCTCATCTTTAGTATGTATTAAGTATACATAACAAAATTTACTGCAATCATCGATAAACAATATATAATAGTTCTTTCCTCCACGCGATGAGGTTGCTTGGTAATCACACAAATCACTATGAATTAAATCAAGCACTTCATTTGATTTCACAACATATTTATGAGGATAACTTGCATATTTTGATTCTATGCAAACTCCACACTTAGTCATTTTGTTCATTGAGCATTTTGGCAACATGTCTAACTTTATCATTCTTTGTAAATAGCGATAATTAACATGACCTAATTGAAAATGCCATAAAGAAGATGAATCAACCATATACATAGAAGTAGTGCTAGTGCCTGCATTTTCATTAATAATGACAACTGCCTAAGTAGGTACAATAGATAGTTTGAAGAGCCCCTCACCGAGGTAACTCTTTCCTATATACACCCCAGAAATTTTGAAGCCCTTGTTGCTAAGAACAGACCCAGAAATTAAATTCTTACAAATTTCAAGCACGTGCAACACATTTCGACAGCATAACGCTGCATCTATAACATATGCCCAAAGTAGGCGAGCCGACAAGGCTGCCTTACACAACTAACCAACATGTCATAACAGGCTAGCCGACTAGGCTGCCACCTAATAAGATCACATAGACACGGGAACAGTCAAATTAGGCAAGCCGACGAGGCTGCTACAATATACGGGAACATCCCCAAAATGAGTACAACAATACAGCTGACTAAAATGCATATACAATCTACTCAAGTCCAAAATACATCTACCACCCACAACTGTCTACATACCTCTAAGAGTACGATAATGACATATAACGGGACAGGGCCCCGTCGTGCCCCTAAATATATACATAAATCTGAAAGAGGTTTTGTACCAAAATGATAAGCTTTTAATCAAGGAGATTTCCAATCAGCTGAGTAGATGTCCTAGACTGGAGGGTCACCTATCTGAGCACCAGAACCTGCGGGCATGAACACAAATTTCGAGAGAGTGGTCGTGACGTAAATAATGTACTGAGTATGTAAACATGAAATACTGTAAATAAGATCACAACTGTGCCATGTAAAGTAGAGAGTCAACTGTGTCATAAGAGAATGAGAGTCGTACCAGTAATCATGAATGTTTAATCATATAATCATCAGATATAAGTAAATGAATAAACCGACTTTCTTTGAGCAGGACACGGTGAAATATATTGTCCTGGGTATCTGTACCCGCATCACTGATACATATCCGTGGAATCATCATATATGTATACATAAATTGCCCGGCCCTCTAATGAGGTACGCGGTGAATCATCCTGTAATATGTGCACGAATTTGCCCGGCCCGGGACGCGGTGAAGTGGAATAGTAATACTTTGCACGAGTGGATATCATGAGCAACTATATGCAATTTTAAATCATCTCTTGACTCATAATAAAATCATTAAATAACTCCTTACTAGTAAATCACATGTACTTTTCATAACTCATATTATTATGAATTTTAGACTGTGTAGATATCATGTACGTCTGCCGTACATTCACTTTGTACAAGACACATGCCAAATGAAAGGAGTAATTGTTGACACCCAATTTTGACCCATCTTTTAGTCATTTCTTGCAATTTTAAGCATTTTAGGACACCACATTTTATCACTATTTTTGACATTTTTGTATATTTTTTACCTAACATTCAATGTTATTTTATTTTTTGTAAATTGACATAATGTTTTTACTTTAATTAGGTATTAAACATTTTTAAATATTATGTTATTATTGTTGCGCGATCATTTTGTTTTACTAATTTTGCATCTCTTTAAATAATTAACTGACATTCCGTCTTTACTTTTAATCAGGCATTAAATATTTGCTAAATATTGTATTTTATTATTATTGCATCGGCATTTGCATTTTAATAATTTTGTATCTTTAAATAATTTTCTTTTAAATAATTAATCCATTTTGCATTTTTGCCAAACCAGTCCATGTCCAAGGCACAATTTGGACCAGTCCAATCCGCCCAAAAAACCGAAGCCCAAACTGAGGCCCAATACACCTTTCATCTTTTTCCTCCAATACTCAATACCCAATACCCAATATCCAAAACCCAAACCCTAAACATAATCTCACACTATAAATAAAACCTTACCCCTTTTTTTAATTCCTCCCCAGCCGTCTACCCCCATCTAAAAATCCTCAGCCCCTACTTTATACCTCAGCCGCCCACAAAACATTACCCTCTACCCTACTTAATCCTCCCAGTTGTCTCTCTCTCACACACCCTGCTACCCTAATTCACGCAACCCTACTTCTACGGTTTTACCCTACTCTCCCAGCCGTCTACCCCATCCCTTAAAACTCTCAGCAGACTCTCCTCTGCCCTCTCTCTGAACCCTAGCCGTCTCTCCTCTCTCTCACCCTTCAGCCGCCGCCCATAACCCTACTTCTACCCAACTCTCTCAGCCGTCTACCCCATCCCTTAAAACCCTCAGCAGACTCCCCTCTGCCCTCTCTCTCAACCCTAGCCGTCTCTCCTCTCTCTCACCCTTCAGCCGCCGCCCATAGCCCACCATTCTAACTCCAGCCGCACACCACCCTACTTCTACCCTCTCACGCCTCTCTCACCTAGCTGTCTCTCCTCTCTCTCACCCTTCGCCGCCCTTCGCCTCCCGTCGCCACCATCCCGTCATCGTTAAACCACCACTGTACCACACCTGTTCCCCCTTTTGTGTGTTGGTCTCTATAGGGACTGTTTTTCGCATTTTTGATATCTAGCCGGAGTTTTAGAACTCCGGCGGCCTACATTGGTTTTATTTCTTGGATATCTGTTGTTGGTATATTTGGTTGGAGACTGATCGATTTCTGTTTTGGTGATTCGCCGGAGTTTTAGAACTCCGGCGAGCTCTCTTGCTTCGTGCATTTTATCGCTTCCGTGAACCTGGTTTGTTACCGTTTCAGGAACTGTTTTGACATTTTTGCCCTTTAACTGGCTTTGTACTATCTTGAGTTTTCCGGCGAATGTCGTTGGTTTATTTCGTTGGTTATCTGTTCGTCGTTGGTCTTTGTTGGACTGATTTTTTCGGATATGGTATTCTACCGGAGTTCTAATGTGTTCGGGATTAGTCGCCTGTTTTGTTGTTACTAATTTTCTGATTTTTGTCAGCTTCCGCGACGTTATGAAATTCTGTTGGCTGTTTGGTGCGTTTCTGGGAGATCTATGTCACTGTAATTTTGTCTACTGTTCGTTGTTGCTTGGCTATGGTTTTGGTCAATTTTGGATAATTTTGCCCTTTGATTTATTAAACTGATTTAGAACAGATACTACACTTGGTAATTTACTGATTTTGAACTTGATACTACACTGGCCAATGAAAAAGTTATCCGTCGATTTTTAAGGCCTCCACAATTGCAAAGACGGAAAATAAAATAAATGAAGCTTTCTGGGCAATGATGATTTCTTCCACTTACACCGGATAACCAACATGCGCTGGCAAGGCGAATTCTCGCAGCCGCACTTGTTTAGGCTGTCCCACTTTATATTTTTATATCTGAGCCCTCCGTGTTTAAAACTATTACTGTTTTGGCGCGGATCTGAAGGTTTTATTTATTTTATTATTTTTAGCAATATTGGCCGATGAAGGAATCTCCATCTGATTTCCAAGGCCTTCCCTGTACAAAGACGGATTTATTTTTGGCTTTATTTATTAATTATTGCTATTACTTTAAAAATTATTTATTTTATTACTAACACTTTTACTAAGTGTCTATGCAGGTACCCGAAGATCATCTTGTGCAGAAAACCTAAAAAAGGTATCTCATGTCGCATTTAATTTTAGTTTTACTTTTGTATTGCATTTTATTTTAATTGTAAATTATGTAAAAATGCTTAGAATAGGTAGAATAAAAGCCAATATATAATTAACCTAGGTTTGAACGGATAACCGCATGTTAGCGGATCCTATAGGATGTCTGACCCCTTCTCTTTAGGATAATAAAGAACCCTTACCTAGAATCTCGCATAGCTTTCGCAGACCTTTAAATGGAGATCATTAATTGCAGTATTTTTATTGCAATAAATCAAGTGTCCTAATTCACTTAAATAATTAGGTGGCGACTCCTTAAATACATCTAGGAATCAACCATACGTAGTACTCCCGTTTCGACTCCGGTTAAAATGGGGTGTTACAGTAATAATTCACATAATCATGTCAAAAGAAAGAAGGATAGACTCACATACCTTTTAGGCGAACTAATCAACTTAATGCTACGATAAGCCTCGTCTAGTACGTCAGCCTATAATAGTGATAGTACGTTGGTCAATTCTATGATTTCTAATGTAAGTTATATTGAATAACGGCTTCCTATTTCTATAAAAATTCGGGCAGCACTTCTCCTGTTTATGTGTGTATCCACAATTAGCCAACAAGCCAGCAATACCAATAACAAGTCATCACTTAATAATATAATCACAATAGCCCACATACATGACACATATCATCATTATACAACCTTTTTCCTTACACTTATGGAATATAATCCAAGCAATAATTTAGGTGATTAGTTCACTTATTTATCCTATTCATCCAACCCTTAATCCATAATAAAGTAGTCAATTAAGGCAGTCCATAAATTCTAACAATACCAACAAAAGTTCAAGTCTTCTAGTTTACAACACCTCACCTTACTACACTTTAGTTCCTTGTAAGATATGTATTGGCAATTACCACAAGTTCATGATTTATATTCCATCATTATAACTTAGCAAAACAACCTTTAAACGAGACAACCACGTCCAACAATCCCATGGAAGTTTCGGCTAACAACAACAAGAATTCCATTTCTTTTCTTAATTTCTTATTATCCAATTTTTGGTCCAACACTTTCATTTAATAAATCACAACTTTAAATCTCAAGATTTCTTTCAATCTTATCATGCAATTGGTGACAATACTAACAAAAATAACACTTAATTTCAATGTACACAAAATGGGTCCTAAAATCGGTCTCAACATCCAAATTCCACATGCATTGTCTTAATACCATTTTTTATCTAACACAAGTCCATTACTTCAACTACAACAATATACAACTTCAATTATAACATAGAAAGAAGAATTTTCATACCTTAATTTAATCCCCAAAACAGTCCCGATTTTTAGCCACTACTTCGTCATCTGAACTTGTAACGTCCATAACTCTCTACTCTGGTGTCCTATCGACGAGTAGTTTGTTGCGTTGTAAACTAGACTCGACGAACTTAATTTTAGGTTTTTGAAACACCCAAAAACCCCTAATATACGAGGAGATATACCCCTTCAATGTTGACTAAAATTCTGCCCAAAATCCCGATTTTCTGCCCATTTTTCTTGGCCCCTCTTCTTGCCCAATTTTTCACTTCTTCCACTCCAATTCAACATGCAAACATCTACAATGTTTACCCATCATCTACACATGTTTTTCTTCCCAAAAATTGCATCAAAACTTGAATTTTTTTCAGTCCTAAAATATGCTCAGCAGTCCCGTCGAAACCCACTGTTTTTGGGTCCAAAATTCTCTAATTCTTGGATTAATTTGGGTAGGGTAATTTAATCGAAGAAAGATGAAGTAACAAGCTTGAATTTTTCTTGTTAAAGGGGAGGATTTTCAACCAAGGTAGGGGGAAAGGGAAGAGAAGATTTGATTTTGTGTTAAAGTGGAAAAATATACTTGTTAGGGCAATTAAATTCCAATTTTCAGATTTTTAAAAGTGCATTTAGGTCCCCCTTCATATTACACTTTAACTCTCTAAGTGCTTATTAAACTAAATTAATCCCCCAAGTAATAAACCTTAATCCATTTCTTTAAATCTTGATTTCCGTTTCCTTTAATTCCCGGAAATTCCATAAGGTCCCGTATTCTCCATGTCGTAATTCTTATAATATGTGGTAATCCTTAATGGGAATATATATAACTTATCATATTAAGTTCTCATTGACGTGCTCGTAGCTTATGTAAATATAACTTATATCAATTATCTGAATCTTAATCTTAATGACGTTCTTAATCCTTGTCTTAACTTACGAGGTGTAACATTCTTCCCCCCTTAGAAACATTCATCCTCGAATGTTCATAATAAGTCTTATGCTAGAAAAATTTCGGCAGAGTCTCCTTTATAACTATGTCTATCCACCTATATTCAGCCAACCAACAGATGTCACACAGGCCTCAATATACATCACATATATCATTCACCAAATCATATTTAAGTAAGGAATCAAATCATATGTGGATATTCAACTGAATCTTATGTAATACCTTGAACAAAGTTAAAGAGTCTTTATGCAGTGCTATATTCCTCTATTTCCGAAATTGCCACAATATTACGGCTGGTACTACCTTGTACACATGCTTCAATTTATAATGGTATGTAATGTTTCCCCCAAATCTGTACTGCATGCTTAACATGACGACAATTCATGTGTATACCCGCTGCATAGTTAACATAGCTCCATATAGATTTGACAACTCCCTTGTACAAAACAAGTGATCTATCATTCCTTGATGTAAGACATTATATCAGCAGTATCTTGATACTATATTAATTCCAATATTATGCAACACTTTATCCACTGGAATTTTTAAATTTTCACATCGTCCATAGAAAGAAATATATCTTGAATGACACTCTTTTAACCCACATTTACCTATATACATCAGAAGGATATGATGTTTATCTCAACAACCATTTTCAAGGCCTGAGAACCACCTTCCCGTTGCACATATTGAGGGTAATGCTTCAGAGTACATGTGTGAAATCCGGAAAAAAAATAAATATATATATAGTTGTGGTTGGGTTAATAAAAATATATATATATAAGAAAACAAAGAATAAATTGCATGGGATAAAGTTAGTATTAAAGTTGGATAAATAGATAGATGAAATGAAAATAAGAAAACAAAAAAGAAAAAAAACAAAAGAAAAACAAAAGAAAAGAAAAAAAGAAAAAAGAAAAAAAAAAGATGTCTTTAGCAGCCATGCACGTTCATTCCCTCCCCTTCCCCCCCTTTTCATTTCCCCTCCAACTCTTGTCATTTCACCTCCCATAGGTTATAGAAAACTCCTCCATTTATACATTGTATTTACACACAAACAAAGTACATAACATAAAGGTTAGAAAATCAGAAAAAAAAACAAGTGAACAAGAAGGAAAAAAATCAAGAAAATATCAAGGGAGGAAGGAGAACAAGAAAATTAGGGAACACTAAGGAGCAAGGGTAGTTGTAGCAACCGAACCACAATCTTTTTCACACTTATAAGGTGAGTTTTCTCACTCAGAAATTCTTGGTAACATCCTTTATTTTTAGTTCAATACATGTTGGAATAAGAATTGAGTGTTGAAAAGAAATATTGAACTTTTGATGGTTTAGATAACTAGTTGCGTCATGAACTTTACGAACTGTTCTCACTGAGTTATAATTGTTAGAATTTGATGAAATTCGGAAGAATTGTACACCTCTCTAATATGATCATATAGAACCAAAAATGAGGTAAAATGGACATACGGTTTGAAAGTTATCATAGTTCAAAGTTCCTGCCTTAGATTTGGTCGAAATTCGGAAAGGCATAATTACGGACTGTTTTTATTGAGTTTTACTTATTAGAATTATATGAAAATTTACATGGTTGTAAATCTCTCTGTTACGGACAGGTATATATAAATATTTGTTAAAACGGACTTACGAGTTGAGAGTTATTGTAGTTTGAAGTTGCTGCCTCGGATTCGTCGGAATCCAGAAGGGCAGGAAGTTGAAACATAAAACTGTACTAATATGTGGGGAATATAAAAATTGTTGCTAAATGAAAGTTCTAGATCTCTTTGTTGTGGACATTTTGAGACCTTACGGGGGTCTATCCGACTTACGGATTGAGAGTTATCGCTGTTTAAAGTTTCTGCCTCGGATCTATCGATATCCAGGAAGGGCAGCGAATAAAAGTGTAAAACTGTACCAAATGGTACAGAATATGAAAGAATGGTTCACATGGAGACGTGTAGATCTCTGTTCTCATCGTTTTGAGAATTTATGGGGATTGAACGGGTTTACAGATTAGGAGTTATGACTATTATAAGATTGGGTGCTGTTTAATAAAAATTCTGCCGAAACAAATTTCATGTGGCTGTTTTGAGGATAAATTTGTGTTAGTTACCCAAAGTAGTTTTAAATGAAATTTGGTACAGTGAAAGATCCCCGTCTTACCTTAGCTTCCGCTTGAGAAACACCTTAGTTGGAGTTATGGTTAAAAAGTTATAATCGTTACAAGTATGAATGATGTAATGTTAGAAAAGAGAATAGTATTTATTTGATCTTCTGAAAAATATGAAAAGTGAATACGTGTTCACATAAATATATAAATATATAATGGATCGGGTTGCACGCCGCAACAAAACGTAAAGTGAATACGCGTTCACAAATACGTAAACATAATGGATCGGGTTGCACGCCGCAACAAAACGTAAAGTGAATATATGTTCACAAATACGTAAATATAATGGATCGGGTTGCACGCCGCAACAAAACGTAAAGTGAATACGCGTTCACAAATACGTAAACATAATGGATCGGGTTGCACGCCGCAACAAAACGTAAAGTGAATACGCGTTCACAAATACGTAAATATAATGGATCGGGTTGCACGCCGCAACAAAACGTAAAGTGAATACACGTTCACAAATACGTAAACATAATGGATCGGGTTGCACGCCGCAACAAAAAAATGAAAGATGAATACATGTTCACCTATATATAAATATGAAAAGTGAATACGCGTTCACAAATATATAAATGTAATAAACATGTGGAAATGCAAGGGAATGTCTTAACGTATAATACGAGTTAAAATGAAGTGTTAGTTAAACCGAGAATTTCCTATGAGGAGTTGTTGCATATTTAAAAATGTTGTAACCTGATATGTTTTTGCAATATGCTTATTACGTTATAATGTGATTGCACTTGGAATATTGTGGTGTTACTTTGAATTGCAGTAGTTTCACCAAATTTCGATGGTAGGGCTGACTCTTTATTTAACATGTTTCAGGAAAGGGTGATAGAGGAAAGACTCCACGTCAAGGCTAGCGATCGTCCCGCAGCCTCTTGTCATACCAAGTCCATTGTTTCGGGCTTGGTACTCGTCAGGTTCAGAATGTCAGTTCCAATGTCTCGGGATATGCCCGTGTGGAATGATCTCCCTTCCAACTTAGAATAATATTTGTCAGTACGTCTATGTAGAAACAATGTTTGCACGAGCATGGACTCGCGTTATATTTTCAATAAAGTCATGAACAAATTTCTTTATTGTTATTTTTATTAATAGCTCCGTATTTGAATATAAGTTTAAATTTCTAAATAAAGAGAATTAAATGGTGCTCCCGTGGAAAATAATTGTCAGTGTCATCACGCCCTAAGTAAAGACTTAGGAAAAGTCGGGGCGTGACAAGTTGGTATCAAAGCTAAACCAGGTTAAGAGATTCTAGGAAGTTTCCTTCGAGTTGGGTGTTTGAACGGTTACTTATTGCGACGGTGTGCGCGCCACCTTAGTAATAAGTGAACGGAATAACATCCTAAAGTTTCCCTTCTTTCGTACTCTTCTCGTGCCTACCTTGAGTCTTTTCAAAGACTTGATTTCTCGTACTACCTCCTTCACACGGGTTAGAAAAGGGGATTGTACAACGTTATACTGACTAATATGATTTGTGTAGATGGCGATTATAAGGCGAGTTCCAACAAAAAGGGAAGTACTCATGGAATAGGCAAAGGAAATGAGAGCTCAGAGGAGTTCATGCGTCGCAAGATGGACTCGAAGGTGATTTTGATGAGTACATTGATGACACAATCGCACTATGTACATATTTGCTTAGACTAGAAGGAAAAGGCGTTCATACGACCGACCTTCTTCAACTTTCCAATTGGAGTCATACTACGATAATAGTCAATTCCGTCCCGTAAAAGTTTCATTCCGCATTCGTAAAGGCAAGGATGCTAAGAGAAGATATTACGTAAAATTCATTGCACCAATTTCTCGCATCATGTAAAGAGGAGTAAGGTATAAAATGAACTATATGGAAAGAGAAGCAAAAAGAAGGTTCACAGGAGTTGAATGCCAACTGCGAATAGACGAATCATGCGGTTAAGCCCTTTAACGCGTGATAGTAGGTGTCTGCTCCAAAGACAAGGGCTATAGAGGTTGCACAATGGCGAGTTGACTGATTTGTTGTATTGTAGTCATGACATTGTTATTTTAAAATATGATGAATGAAGTGCTATGAATACAAGAAAGAAAGGATATGTTTTATTAAATTATTTTTCTTGTTGGCATATTGTGGTGTTGCATGCTTATGAACTATAAGAAAATTTAGGAGCTAGAATAGACATTCCGCCTTCTAAAATATGAGTGTGTTTGTCTTCACGTAAAATGGTGAATTCACAAATCCCGGCTCAAGAGGAGGTTCATCACGAAGCTCATGTACCTCCGATTGACGTAGTGGTGTCCAAGGAGCGAGAAAATGTCGGAGAAAATGTTGGAGAGAACGAGAGTCAAATGGCCCAAGAAACGGTGGGACAAAAACTAGATAGACTCATAGAGTTAATGACACCGCAGCTCCACACATGGTTCCGCCCGCACCTAGTGTCTCTCGCATAGCCCCGAACTGTAACAGACGGCCCAGGGGACCGGTGCGACTTCACCACGCATCGGGAGTGTAGAATCCTGCAGCACTGATAGGCTATGGGCAAATTTTATGAGGAGAAGAGAACCATCAGACTCGGGGAAGGACCCCAAGGCCGACCCGATGGTATTCCTCGATGAAGTTGAAGACTTAATGTTCACATTGGGATGCGTGGAGACGCAGGCGCCAACTTGGTAGCGCATCGACTAGTGGATGATGCAGGTGTGGTGGAGGAATTTTAGGAAAATCGTCCCCGATGTCACCACCAATGACTTGGGAGGTTGAGCGCATTCATTGAGAAGTTTATGCCTAATACGCGCAAGGATGCGCTCGACGGAGTTTGAACAATTGAAGCAAGGTGACCGCAGTGTACAAGAATATGATACACAGTTCGTGAGGTTATCGGCATACAACACACATGTCGTCCCTACAGAAATGGATAGAGTCAAGCGATTTGTAGAGGGTTTAAACCCGAACATAGCAGAGAAGGTGGTGGCATTAGCCAACGATCGAACTTATCTTCAGATTGTCGATATGGCTTTGAGGGTAGAAGGTTTCGCTAAAGCAAAAAGAGAATATTCGCAGAAGAGATTTCGGATGTCGGGATCATTTAACCAGAGTCAAAATCAGAAGCATGAGTTTAGTAAGGGATCTTCAGATCAACCAATCTGCGTGATCTTATTTCAAGCCTAAGGGCACAGTTGGTCTAATTACCAAGGTAGCAAGGACAAGGCCACCAACCCTAACACGGGAGGCGACAAACCGATTTGTAAGATTTGTCAAAGAAAACACACCTGGAGAATGTCGGCTCTAACGAAGACATGTTATAAGCGTGGAGAGTCGTGCCACTATGCCGTGGATTGCGAAGAGGACCCAAACTCAATATATTCGTGGAGGTCAAGCAACCACACCGCTGTGGGAAATCGGAAACCAACCTCCAGAGTCGGGAGGTCAACAACCCAACAATTTAATTCCAGACTACGCTTTGCCCCGGAGGAATGAGGCGTAAGCATCTAACGCGGTGGTCATGTGTATTTTGCTAGTCTCGAGTATTCCTGCATTTGTATTATACGATCCCGCTCTACATTTTCATATGTGTCAATGAGCTTTGCTAAGAATTTACATGTAGAACCTTCTTATTTAAGTGAACTGTTGAGGTTATGACACCGCAGGGCCTCAATTTGGGCCTCTCGGGTGGTAAATAATTTTCCATTAGAAGTGAATGGCAGGGGAACAATGGTGAACCTAGTACTACTTGATATGGTAGACTTCGACGTCATTTTGGGTATGGATTGGTTGTCGGCATGTTATGCCATGTTGGATTGTCGACGAAAGATAGTGAGATTAACTTTTCCCGGAGAACCAGAAGTTGTTATAAGGGGTAGGGTTGGAATATCCTCAGGTCAGTTTATTTCCCACCTTGGGCTCAAAAGTTATTGAGAAGTCACAGAGTGGAGTATGCATATTGTCACGACCCGACCCCGGGGCCGCGACTAGTACCCTTCCGGGGTACCCTGTCAGGTATATGTCAGAGAATAGCAGCGGAACATACATAAAACAAATCTGTATAAGGTAAACATCACTAGCAAGCCGATAAGGCCGCCTTTCATAAAATAACTTAACCGATAGTGAAACAGTACAACTTTATTCTTACAGCCCAAACCACAAACGTGACTACGCACTTAGGAATAACAATCGTGGACAGGCCCCGCCATACCCCGAATGTACAAAAGTCTATAACCTCGTGGAATCATACCAAAAGACAAGCCTCGGAGGGATGGAGCTTTCAGAAATGAACGGTGATCCTAAGAGCGGACCCGAAGCTACGATCTCGACTGCGCAGATGAACGCAGCCCCGGGCGAGGTCGATAACAGTACCAAGTGTGTGAAATCAAAATATCAGAATGAAATCATAAGTCCAAAATAAGTCGGGTCATGGATGAAATCAACTTACCTTTTATTGGCCTTACTAACAATGAGTAACAAGCATATGTATATAGTCTTGCATAAAAATAGGAGGCTCGTGATCAAAACAGGTCCTCGCCTGTAGTATCAATAAGCAATCCTACTCCGGGACTATTTCACCCGCACGGGTCTCGTGGACCCGCATGAGGTATTCCTCGCATAGTCAGACTACCGCACGGGACTATTTCACCCGCATAAGCCCATAAGGACTCGCGTGAGGTATTCCTCGATCGTGGGTAGCAAGTCCACGGAATGCGGTATAACGATCTGGGACTTACCCTCGATATACTCTTACCCCAGGCGGATGGTATAACGATCTGGGATCAGACTCGCCGGATATACTCTTATACGGAGCAGATGGTATAACGATTCGGGCTTGCCCTCGATATACTCTTATATCGTGCAGATGGTATAACGATCTCGGATCGCCTCCGGATATACTCTACACCGGGCGGATGGTATGACGATCTTGGGCCGCCCTCGGACATACTCTTACACCGAAGGAGGTGGTATGGCGATCTGGGCTTGCCTCGCATACTCTTACCCCGAGTAGGTGGTATAACGATCTTGGGGCTTGCCTCGGATATACTCTTACCCTAGCTCAAATCAAGTATCATATCATAATCATAAATAAGTTAAGAAACTTATAACTTCTTATTAGTCTTGTTCATATACCCTCTCATTTTAGTTAAGGCACTTAATCATATCTTTAATAAAAGAAAATCGGGAATTTAACCCAAAGTACTACATACTTCAACTCTTTCAAAAGTGACTCTTTTTCATGTATAAAACCTTTGGGCAATTGATGCCTTAAAATCAATTTGCCTTTCATAAATCAAATCATTTGTCCTTGCTTATCTTACTTAGAGTAAATCTCTTCTTGTTATCCTTTCATAAAGCTAATATAACTAACTTCCCATAAAGCCGTTATACTATCTTTATACTTTAGAAATTAAGACCTTCTTATCCTTTCACAAGGCCGTTATAACTAACTTCCCATAAAGCCGTTATAACTCCTTATAAACCATTTTGTTCTTTTACAAACCAAGAGACTTATACTTCAAACAATTCTACACAACTTCCAAAAATACTTCAAGCCACTTATCTTTAGAATAATTCAATACTCAATACTTTCACACCAAGTACTCTATACTTTTGTAAAATCATACTTTTCCCTTAACCAAGGGACTTATACTTCTCAAAACGAAACAAGTCTTTATACATACTTAAACAAGTAAGAATACTAAATCTTGTACGTCTACCGTACTACATAGATACAAATACTCATGCTCAAAGGATAGGAAAGCTTCACATACCTTTTTGATCAATCCACTTGCTAAGTCCAAACTACCGCAAGTAATATGTCAACCTAAAATAACCATGATACGTTTATTAACCTCTAATTTCAATGTAGAATAATCTAAACTCAAAGCCACTAAATTCTATGGAAAATTGGGCAGCATTTCCTTTGTTTCTACTCACTTTGCCACCTTTCTCAAGGCCGAATTTATCATCCAAACACCACATTTAAGGTTCAACAATCCAACATTTTAAAGGGGATTACACACCCAAATACCAATTACGCCCATAAGTTTACAACAATTCACTTAACAATTCTAAGGTAGTTTTTAGGCTACAACATGCTCATAATCTCCTCTTAACCCATTTTTCATATCCAAACCACATTTCTAGCATGCAATGATTCTAAGAGCATTATTCACTACCACAAGTTCTTTCTTCTTAACATGCAACACTATAAACTAAATCTAAAGAAAGAATCATTACCTTAAAGTTTTAGCCAAGCTTATTCCAACACCTTGCTAGCCTTTCCTCCAAGAATACCACCACAATAACACTTTTAAGTTAGCCACCAACTTCCTTCTTGCCCTTAATTTCAGATTTTCCTTAGGCTAAGAATTTCTCTAGGGGTTCTAGAGAGAGGGCTGGAAGTTTAGGGAGAAGGGGGAGCAATTTGAGAGAGAGAGAGAGAAGATGAAAGATAGAAAATGACCAAGTCTTGGTCAATATATGGCATGCAACAGAAATTCAGATGGGGAACACTTGTCACCCTCCCATGGTCTCTTTTAAAACAAAAATCAGATTTTCTAAGTTTTTCCGCCAAATTTCTCAGATCGGCCATGGCTACGAAACCTCCGCAGCCTCTCTCGAACTTTCGCCGCCTCGCTGTCCCGGGCCATGGCGCTGCAACTTCAGCGACCCCCTCAGGACATTAGGCGCCGCGCTCGCACTCCGCGCCGCTCTGCCGCTTTAGTCCAAACACGTTCGTCCGATCACGCATCGAACTTGCAACTCTCATAACTTGCTACTCCGACGCCCTATCGACGAGCGGTTGGTTGCGTTGGAATCCAGACTCAACGAACTACGCCTAGGCCTTTGAAACACTTAGGAACTCTCAATGTACCGGGTCATAACCGCCTCAAAGTTGACTAAAACCCGTCCGGAACAATCCGTCAACCTATCCTTAAAAATTTTAAGTCTTACATACTTTCGTACGCTCTCATACGTAGGGTCAGAACTACGGGGTATAACATTCTCCCCCCCTTAGAAACATTCGTCCCCGAATGTTCCTTTGGAGCCAATCTACTATTCCTCGATACATCCTCGGACTTCACGCTTAATAGGACCTTACTATGCCACTTGTGACCATAAGATATTGCACACGCTCAATCATTCCTCATAACTCAAACAGGAAAACGAATCCAACGTATGACCCATTACCACTTACTCTCGTTCACGCCTAACAGATTGCCCGTTCAGATCTACCAACTTATTCCAGCATAGGGTACATAGTCTCAATATCCTCTGTTCATAACACTAAATCATACAATAATCCTATCACACATACTAATCTCTAAAGGGTCAAAGATGTACCTGTAACTATTGCTTCGCATTCTCCTTGTCGTCCTAATCATGATCCTGCCCTGCACGACGCATAACAAAAGAAGCGATGAACCACCCATCGATCCCGAAGGTCGAATCTCTACATCCGCGCTTATCCTCGGTCTGACAGCCTCGCATAATGGCCCTGCTGGCCGCATGTATAGCAATTACCCAAACTAGTACGACACTCCCCATAATGGGTCCTACCACATCGACTACACCGAGGTAGAGGTGGCCTCCTTAGACTAACACCCCTACTCTCCCGAAAACTCAACCCTGAGCCACGACCGCCCCGACCTCCCGAACGCCCCAAGATCGTGGTGGAGTACTCCGTACTGGCTGAGGCGCATAACTAGCCTGCTGCTGAGGCGGTCCGCCTTGAAAACCGCCCTGAGATCTCGCTGCCCCGCCTCTTGGGTTGGCCTAAATCTAGTTGATCCCGCCTCTCGCCTCAATCCTCGCGTATGCTCGCATCTCCGCAATATCCATCCTCGTGAAGAGCCACCCCAAGCATGCAGAATCATGCGTGACGGTCTAACCCCATCACATATCGATGAACCCCGCTCGCCATGTCGGCTACTATGGTGTGCGCACCGCCAAGGAGTCGAACTCAGTCAGTACTCGATAGTCCTCCCGCCCCGCCTCAAGGTCATGAACCTATCTACGCGTGCTCTCCTCACCTCAGGAGTCAAGAATTGGTCTAGAACGCCTATGTGAACTCCTCCCAAACACCGGAAGAGCATCCTCACCTCTCGTCAACACCCATGACTCAAACAGTTCAACGCAATATCGCGTAACGGTAGAAAGCTAACACAGCGGACACCGTCTCCGAGGCCCTAAGCACTGCGTGGTCCGTCACTTTGTCGAATAAACTCCCGAGGATCCTCGCCGGACCTCGACCATAGAACTGGGTGGATCACAACTCGAGAAAATCCGAATCCTTAAACTGCCGGACTGGGTGAGCCACGGCCTGGCGGTCTGCCTGCGCCACAATGCTAGTCAACAACTGACCGCTCTCCGTAATCCCTATACTGCCGCTTTGGTGACTGGAGGCTCGCACGGACCCTCTGGAGCCCGCCGCTCTCGGCTCCTCGAACACTGCCGGCGTGGTGAACTCGGCGACCGCTCTACTACCTCGGGCATCGTGCGTGCGAGTCGTGGTAACTCTCTGCGTGCCCACTAGCGACTCCTGCCGCTTTGCCTTGCCTTCGGGCTCGTCGCTCAGTGGAGGCATAATCATTACACAAGGATAGGTCGGAGAGGACTCAACCTATTATGACGGCTCTGCGCACGATCTTAAAGAGAAGGATGGAAACCAATCCTAAATGTCATGCGACCTCACGATTATAGATGTGGTGCGACACACCGATAATCAAGACTCTACTAGACACGGTGCAGTAGACACTTTCCGAGGACTAATCGCTCGATACCACTTTTGTCACGACCCGACCGGGGTCGCGACTAGTACCTTCCAGGGTACCATCGGTATATGTCGAGAGAATAGCAATGAACATACATAAAACAAATTTGTATAAGGTAAACATCACTAGCAAGCCGATAAGGCCGCCTTTCATAAAATAACTTAACCGATAGTGAAACAGACAACTTTATTCTTACATTCAAACCACAAACGTGACTACGCACCTCAGGAATAACAATGTGGCGGGGCGGGGCCCTCCATACCCCGAATGTACAAAGTCTATAACCTCGAGGAATCATACCAAAAGACAAAGCCTCGGAGATGGAGCTTTCAGAAATGAACAGTGATCCTAAGAGTGCGGACCAGCCAAGTTACGATCTCGACTGCGGCGTAACGCGGCCAGAAGGAGGTCGATCTACAATTGCCAAGTGTGTGGCGAAAATCAGTAATGAAATCATAAGTCGAAAATAAGTTGGGGTCATGGATGAAATCAACTTACCTTTTACTGTGCCTTACTAACAATGAGAGTAACAAGCATATGTATATAGTACTGCATAAAAATAGGAGGCTCGTGATCAAAACAGGGTCCCTCGCCCGTAGTATCAATAAGCAATCCTACTCCTGGGACTATTTCACCGCGTGGGTCTCGTGGACCGCATGAGGTATTCCTCGCATAGGTGTACCGCCGCGTGGGACTATTTCACCGCGTAAGCCCATAAGGACTCGCATGAGGTATTCCTCGCATCGTGGGTAGCAAGTCCACGGAACAGGTGGTATAACGATCTTGGGGACTTACCCCTCAGATATACTCTTACCCTGAAGCAGATGGTATAACGATCTTGGGATTTGTACTCGCCGGATATACTCTTATCTTGGAGCGGATGGTATAACGATCTTGGGGCTTGCCCGCCGGATATACTCTTATCTTAGTGCGGATGGTATAACGATCTCGGATCGCCCGCCGGATATACTCTTTCAAGCGGATGGTATGACGATCTTGGGGTGGCCCTCAAACATACTCTTACTGAAGGAGGTGTTATGACGATCTGGGGGCGTGCCCCTCAGACATACTCTTAACCTGGAGTAGGTGGTATAACGATCTTGGGGCTTGCCCCTCAGATATACTCTTACACTAGCTCAAAATCTTATCAAATCATAATCATAAATAAGTTAAGAAACTTATAACTTCTTATTAGTCTTGTTCATATACCCTCTCATTTTAGTTAAGGCACTTAATCATATCTTTAATAAAAGAAAACCGAATTTAACCCAAAGTACTACATACTTCACTCTTTCAAAAGTGACTCTTTTTCATGTATAAAACCTTTGGGCAATTGATGCCTTAAAATCAATTTGCCTTTCATAAATCAAATCATTTGTCCTTGCTTATCTTACTTAGAGTAAATCTCTTCTTGTTATCCTTTCATAAAGCTAATATAACTAACTTCCCATAAAGCCGTTATACTATCTTTATACTTTAGAAATTAAGACCTTCTTATCCTTTCACAAGGCCGTTATAACTAACTTCCCATAAAGCCGTTATAACTCCTGATAAACCATTTTGTTCTTTTACAAACCAAGAGACTTATACTTCAAACAATTCTACACAACTTCCAAAAATACTTCAAGCCACTTATCTTTAGAATAATTCAATACTCAATACTTTCACACCAAGTACTCTATACTTTTGTAAAATCATACTTTTCCCTTAACCAAGGGACTTATACTTCTCAAAACGAAACAAGTCTTTATACATACTTAAACAAGTAAGAATACTAAATCTTGTACGTCTACCGTACTACATAGATACAAATACTCATGCTCAAAGGATAGGAAAGCTTCACATACCTTTTTGATCAATCCACTTGCTAAGTCCAAACTACCGCAAGTAATATGTCAACCTAAAATAACCATGATACGTTTATTAACCTCTAATTTCAATGTAGAATAATCTAAACTCAAAGCCACTAAATTCTATGGAAAATTGGGCAGCATTTCCTTTGTTTCTACTCACTTTGCCACCTTTCTCAAGGCCGAATTTATCATCCAAACACCACATTTAAGGTTCAACAATCCAACATTTTAAAGGGGATTACACACCCAAATACCAATTCGCCCATAAGTTTACAACAATTCACTTAACAATTCTAAGGTAGTTTTTAGGCTACAACATGCTCATAATCTCCTCTTAACCCATTTTTCATATCCAAACCACATTTCTAGCATGCAATGATTCTAAGAGCATTATTCACTACCACAAGTTCTTTCTTCTTAACATGCAACACTATAAACTAAATCTAAAGGAAGAATCATTACCTTAAAGTTTTAGCCAAGCTTATTCCAACACCTTGCTAGCCTTTCCTCCAAGAATACCACCACAATAACACTTTTAAGTTAGCCACCAACTTCCTTCTTGCCCTTAATTTCAGATTTTCCTTAGGCTAAGAATTTCTCTTGGGGTTCTAGAGAGAGGTCTGGAAGTTTAGGGAGAAGGGGGAGCAATTTGAGAGAGAGAGAAGATGAAAGATAGAAAATGACCAAGTCTTGGTCAATATATGGCATGCAACAGAAAATCACATGGGGGGGAACACTTGTCACCCTCCATGGTCTCTTTTAAAAAAAAAATCAGATTTTATACGTTTTTCGCCCAAATTTCCCGCATCGGCGCCGCGCCTGGAAACCTCCAGACCTCTCGAACTTTGTGCGGCCTCGCTGTCCGGCGCGCTGCAACTTCAGCGACCCCTCGGTACATTAGCGCGCGCTGCGCGCGCGGCCGCGCGCGCTTTAGTCCGAAACACGTTTCTGTCCGACTGCGCACTGAACTTGCAACTCTCATAACTTGCTACTCCGACGTCCTATCGATTTAGCGGTTGGTTGCGTTGGAATCCAGACTCAACGAACTACGCCCTAGGCCTTTGAAACACTTAGGAACTCTCAATGTACGGGTCATAACCCGCCTCAAAGTTGACTAAAACCCGTCCGAACAATCACAACCTATCCTTAAAAATTTTAAGTCTTACATACTTTCGTACGCTCTCATACGTAGGGTCAGAACTACGGGGTATAACATTCTCCCCCCCTTAGAAACATTCGTCCCCGAATGTTCCTTTGGAGCCAATCTACTATTCCTCGATACATCCTCGGACTTCACGCTTAATAGGACCTTACTATGCCACTTGTGACCATAAGATATTGCACGCTCAATCATTCCTCATAACTCAAACAGAAAACGAATCCAACGTATGACCCATTACCACTTACTCGCTCACGCCAACAGATTGCCCGCTCAGATCTACCAACTTATTCCAAAGATAGGTACATAGTCTCAATATCCTCTGCTCATAACACTAAATCATACAATAATCCTATCACACATACTAATCTCTAAAGGGTCAAAGATGTACTCAGAACTATTGCTTCGCATTCTCCTTGTCGCCCTAATCATGATCCCGCTCGCACGACGCATAACAAAAGAAGGCGATGAACCACCCATCGATCCCGGCGTGAATCTCTACATCCGCGCTTATCCTCGGCCTGACAGCCTCGCATAATGGCCCTGCTGGCCGCATGTATAGCAATTACCCAAACTACCACGACACTCCCCATAATGGGTCCTACCACATCGACTACACCGAGGTAGAGGTGGCCTCCTTAGACTAACACCCCTACTCTCCCGAAAACCTGAACCCTCGGAGCCCTGACCTGCTCCCGAATCTCCCGAACGCCCCAAGATCGCGTGGAGTACTCCATCGGGCTGAGGCGCATAACTAGCCTGCTGCTGAGGTGGTCCGCCTTGAAAACCGCCCTGAGATCCTGCTGTCCTGGCCCTCTTGGGTTGGCCTAAATCTAGTTGATCTTGCCTCTCTCGCCCTCAATCTCGCGCGTATGCTCGCATCTCCGGCAATATCCATCCTCGTGAAGAGCCACCCCAAGCACGATAATCATGTGACGGTCTAACCCCATCACATATCGATGAACCCTGTCTGCCATGTCGGCTACTATGGTGTGCGCAAATCTGGCCAAGGAGTCGAACTCCAGGCTGTACTCCCTGATAGTCCTCCCGTCCTGTCTCAAGGTCAAGAACCTATCTACGCGGCTCTCTCACCTCGTGAGGCAAGAAGTGGTCTAGAACGCCTCGTGAACTCCTCCCAAACACCGGAAGAGCATCCTCACCTCTCGCCAACACCCATGACTCAAACCGTTCAACGCAATATCGCAGAACCGTAGAAGCTAACACAACGGACACCGCCTCCGAGGCCCTAAGCACTGCGTAGTCCGCCGCACTGCCGAATAAACTCCCGAGGATCCTCCTCGGACCTCGACCCATAGAACTCGGGTGGATCACAACTCGTAAAATCCCAATCCTTAAACCGCTTCGGACTGGGGTGAGCCACGCCTGGCGGTGCCGCCGCCACAATGCTAGTCAACAACCCGACCGCTCTCCGTAATCCCTATACTCGCCTTGGGAATCGAGGCTCGCACGACTCCGAGCCACCGCCGCCTCGGCTCGAACACCGCCGCAGAATGAACTCACCGACCGCTTACTACCTCGTGCATCGTCGTGCCCGAGTCCCGTAACTCTCTGCACTTCTAGCGCCTCGCCGCTTTGCCCTTCTTCGGGCTCGTCGCTTCCGCGAGGCATAATCATTACAAGGATAGGTCGAGAGGACTCAACCTATTATGACACTTTCATCGCACGATCTTAAAGAGAGAAGGATGAAACCAATCCTAAATGTCATGCAGCCTCACGATTATAGATGTGGTGACGACACACCGATAATCAAGACTCTACTAGACACGGCTCAGTAGACACTTTCCGAGGACTAATCGCTCGATACCACTTTTGTCACGACCACCCCGGCCGGCGACTAGTACCCCAGGGTACCGCCGGTATATGTCAGAGAATAGCAGCGGAACATACATAAAACAAATCTGTATAAGGTAAACATCACTAGCAAGCCGATAAGGTCGCCTTTAACCGATAGTGAAACAGTACAACTTTATTCTTACAGCCCAAACCACAAACGTGACTACTGCACTCTAGAATAACAATCGTATGACAGGGCCCCGCCATACCCCCTGAATGTACAAAAGTCTATAACCTCAGGGAATCATACCAAAAAGACAAAGCCTCCGGAGGGATGGAGCTTTCCAGGAAATGAACAGTGATCCTAAGAGTGCGGACTGCCAGTTACGATCTCGACTGCAGATGAACGCAGCCCCGGGCGAGGTCGATAACAGTACCAAGTGTGTGAAATCAAAATATCAGAATGAAATCATAAGTCCGAAAATAAGTCGGGTCATGGATGAAATCAACTTACCTTTTATCAGGCCTTACTAACAATGAGAGTAACAAGCATACGATATAGTAGATCGCATAAAAATAGGAGGCTCGTGATCAAAACAGGTCCTCGCCTGTAGTATCAATAAGCAATCCTACTCCGGGACTATTTCACCCGCACGGGTCTCGTGGACCCGCATGAGGTATTCCTCGCATAGGTCAGACTACCGCGTGGGACTATTTCACCCGCATAAGCCCATAAGGACTCGCGTGAGGTATTCCTCGCATCGTGGGTAGGAAGTCCACTAATGTGGTATAACGATCTTGGGGACTTACCTCGATATACTCTTACCCCGGCGGATGGTATAACGATCTTGGGATCATACTCGCGGATATACTCTTATCTCGAGCAGATGGTATAACGATCTTGGGGCTTGCCTCGGATATACTCTTATATCAGTGCAGATGGTATAACGATCTCGGATCCGCCTCGATATACTCTTACACCGGCGGATGGTATGACGATCTTGGGGCTGGCCCTCGCATACTCTTACACCGGGCGAGGTGGTATGACGATCTTGGGGCTTGCCTCGACATACTCTTACTCGAGAGGTGGTATAACGATCTTGGGGCTTGCCTCGATATACTCTTACCCTAGCTCAAATCATATCATATCATAATCATAAATAAGTTAAGAAACTTATAACTTCTTATTAGTCTTGTTCATATACCCTCTCATTTTAGTTAAGGCACTTAATCATATCTTTAATAAAAGAAAACCGAATTTAACCCAAAGTACTACATACTTCAACTCTTTCAAAAGTGACTCTTTTCATGTATAAAACCTTTGGGCAATTGATGCCTTAAAATCAATTTGCCTTTCATAAATCAAATCATTTGTCCTTGCTTATCTTACTTAGAGTAAATCTCTTCTTGTTATCCTTTCATAAAGCTAATATAACTAACTTCCCATAAAGCCGTTATACTATCTTTATACTTTAGAAATTAAGACCTTCTTATCCTTTCACAAGGCCGTTATAACTAACTTCCCATAAAGCCGTTATAACTCCTTATAAACCATTTTGTTCTTTTACAAACCAAGAGACTTATACTTCAAACAATTCTACACAACTTCCAAAAATACTTCAAGCCACTTATCTTTAGAATAATTCAATACTCAATACTTTCACACCAAGTACTCTATACTTTTGTAAAATCATACTTTTCCTTAACCAAGGACTTATACTTCTCAAAACGAAACAAGTCTTTATACATACTTAAACAAGTAAGAATACTAAATCTTGACGCTCACCGTACTACATAGATACAAATACTCATGCTCAAAGGATAGGAAAGCTTCACATACCTTTTGATCAATCCACTTGCTAAGTCCAAACTACCGCAAGTAATATGTCAACCTAAAATAACCATGATACGTTTATTAACCTCTAATTTCCATGTAGAATAATCTAAACTCAAAGCCACTAAATTCTATGGAAAATCAAGATTTCCTTTGTTTCTACTCACTTTGCCACCTTTCTCAAGGCCGAATTTATCATCCAAACACCACATTTAAGGGTCAACAATCCAACATTTTAAAGGGGATTACACACCCAAATACCAATTCTGCCCCATAAGTTTACAACAATTCACTTAACAATTCTAAGGTAGTTTTTAGGCTACAACATGCTCATAATCTCCTCTTAACCCATTTTTCATATCCAAACCACATTTCTAGCATGCAATGATTCTAAGAGCATTATTCACTACCACAAGTTCTTTCTTCTTAACATGCAACACTATAAACTAAATCTAAAGGAAGAATCATTACCTTAAAGTTTTAGCCAAGCTTATTCCAACACCTGCTAGCCTTTCCTCCAAGAATACCACCACAATAACACTTTTAAGTTAGCCACCAACTTCCTTCTTGCCCTTAATTTCAGATTTTCCTTAGGCTAAGAATTTCTCTTGGGGTTCTAGAGAGAGGGCTGGAAGTTTAGGGAGAAGGGGGAGCAATTTGAGAGAGAGAGAAGATGAAAGATAGAAAATGACCAAGTCTTGGTCAATATATGGCATGCAACAGAAAAATCAGATGGGGGGGAACACTTGTCACCCTCCCATGGTCTCTTTTAAAACAAAAATCAGATTTTCTAAGTTTTTCCGCCCAATTTCAGATCGTGGCGCTTCGCGCCGCCACCAGCCGGCGCCAAACCTCCGCAGCCTCTCGAACTTTCGCGCGCTGCTGTCCCGGCGCTGGGCGCTGCAACTTCAGCGACCCTCAAGACATTAGCGCCGCGACTCGCACCGCGCCGCTGCCTCGCCGCTTAGTCCGAAACACGTTTCTGTCCGACTGCGCACTGAACTTGCAACTCTCATAACTTGCTACTCCGACGTCCTATCGACGAACGGTTGGTTGCGTTGGAATCCAGACTCAACGAACTACGCCTAGGCCTTTGAAACACTTAGAACTCTCAATGTACCGGGTCATAACCCGCCTCAAAGTTGACTAAAACCCGTCCGAACAATCCACAACCTATCCTTAAAAATTTTAAGTCTTACATACTTTAAGACGCTCACACGTAGGGTCGAACTACGGGTATAACACATATCCGCTAATATAGTGGATACCCAAAAAGAATCCTCGGTGAATGATGTTCCTATTGTTCGAAATTTTCGGAGGTTTTTCTGAAGATCTTCCAGGCCTTCCTCCGGATAGAGAAGTGGAGTTTGCTATAGAGTTAATTCCGGGTACAATACCCATTTCTATTCCTCCATATCGAATGGCCCCAGCTGAATTGAGGGAGTTAAAAGAACAATTGAAGGATCTTCTGGATAAAGGCTTTATAAGGCCTGGTGTTTCCTCAGTGCACGATCTGTTTGTGAAAAGAAAGACGGATCGCTCCGAATGTGCATCGATTATCGGCAGCTCAATAAGGTCACGATCAAGAACCGATACCCATTACCAAGAATCGATGATCTTTTTGACCAACTTCAGGGAGCTAGCTATTTTTCCAAGATTGATCTTCGTTCGGGATATCACCAGCTGAAAATAAATCCAGATGATATATCCAAAACAGCCTTTAGAACCCGATACGACCATTATGAGTTCTTGGTCATGTCTTTTGGGTTAACCAATGCCCCAGCGGCTTTTATGGATTTAATGAACAGAATCTTCAAACCATTCCTAGATTTGTTCGTGATTGTGTTCATAGATGATATCCTAATCTACAGTAAGAGTGTTGAAGAACATGAAGAGCATCTGAGGGTAGTGCTTCAAGTCTTGAAACAGGAGAAACTATATGCTAAATTTTCAAAGTGTGAATTTTGGTTGGAAAAGGTAGCCTTTTTAGGCCATGTTGTGTCAAGGGATGGAATTATGGTAGACCCCCAGAAGATAGAAGCAGTAAAGAACTGGCCAAAACCGACCACTCCGACAGAGGTTAGAAGTTTCTTGGGTTTGGCTGGGTATTATAGAAGATTCGTAAAAGGTTTTTCTAGTCTTGCTGCTCCTTTGACCCGGTTGACTCAAAAAGCGGTTAAGTACCAGTGGTCAGAAGCATGTGAAGCAAGTTTTCAGAAACTAAAGGAATTGTTGATCATCGCACCGCCTTAACCTTACCATCCGGACAGGAAGGGTTCATACCTATGCGATGCCTCTAAAGTTGGGTTAGGATGTGTCTTGATGCGCTTTGGAAAGGTTATTGCGTATGCATCTAGACAATCAAGATACATGAGAAGAATTACCCAACTCATGACTTGGAATTAGCTGCGGTGGTGTTTGCCTTACGAATATGGAGACATTATTTGTATGGTGTGCATTTGGATATATTTACAGATCATAAGAGTTTGCAGTACATAACCACGCAGAAGGATTTGAATCTCCGACAAAGAAGATGGTTAGAGTTGCTTAAGGATTATGACCTTAGTATTCTTTACCATCCCGGAAAGCTAACGTGGTGGCCGACGACTCGAGAGGAGATCAATGGGCAGCAGCCCATTTTGCAATAAAAAAGAGGTGTATCTTTCGTGAGGTACAAAGATTGGGAAACCTCGGGGTTAGCTTAACTGAGATCGGTGAAGGTAGGGTGGTGGTACATGATACCTCGCAGTCTGCCTTAGCTTCAGAAATAAAAGAAAGTCAGTTTGAGGATACGGAGTTTGTTGGATTTCGGGAGAGAATCCAACAGGGAAAACCTTCACAGTTTACATTGGGAGATAATGACGGAACCCTTCGGTTTAAGGGTAGGTTATGTGTTCCTAAGGTAAAGGATCTAAGGAGGAAGATCTTAGAGGAGGGTCACAACACAAGATATTCCATTCATCCAGGGTCAACAAAAATGTATCAGGACCTCAAGGCAAATTACCATGGGGACGGGATGAAGAAAGACGCCATGGAGTTTGTCGGGAGGTGTCTTGTATGTCAGCAGGTGAAAGCTGAACATCAAAAACCTGGCGGATTACTTCAGGACATTGGAGTCCCCATGTGGAAATGAGAGGCGATTCATATGGATTTCATAACTGGTCTACCGAAAACTCGAGAAGGGTACGATTCTATTTGGATGATTGTTGATCGGCTTACAAAGTCAGCCCATTTCTTACCGGTCAAGACTACGTATCGCGCACCACAGTACGCACAGATTTATTTGAAGGAGATTGTGCGGTTACACGGGATTCCTTTACAAATTATTTCAGATAGGGGTTCCCAGTTCACCTCACACTTTTGGAAAAGTTTCCAGAAGGGTCTCGGGACAAAAGTTAAGTTAAGCACGGCTTTCCACCCGCAAACAGATAGGCAAGCTGAGCGAACAATTCAAACACTTGAGGACATGTTGCGATCTTGTGTGTTAGATTTTCAGGGAAGCTGGTTGGACCATCTATGTCTAATTGAGTTCGCCTACAACAATAGTTTTCACTCTAGCATACAAATGGCCCCGTTTGAAGCATTATATGGACGAAAATGTATGTCTCCACTTGGATGGTTCGAGGTGGGTGAGACGCAACTGTTCGGACCTGAAGTCATTCAGGAAACAAATGGTAAGGTACAGATGATTCGGGAGAGGATCAAAACAGCTCATAGTCGTCATAAGTCCTATGCGGATCATCGGAAAAGAGACCTTGAATTTCAAGAGGGGGAGAAAGTATTTTTAAAAGTGTCCCCAATGAAGGGTGTTATGCGTTTTGGTAATAAAGGAAAATTGAGCCCAAGGTTTATTGGGCCATATGAGATCTTGCGAAGAGTTGGGAATGTGGCTTACGAATTAGCACTTCCACAAGAGCTGGAAGCAGTGCATCCGGTATTTCATGTGTCAATGTTACGAAAATACTTGCACGATCCAAGTCATGTCATCCTTCCCCAGGAGATAATTCTTAATGAGGAGCTTCAATATGAAGAAGTTCCGGTGGAAATACTTGATAGGAAGGTTAAACGTCTTAGAAATAAAGATACTGCTTCCGTGAAAGTCCTATGGAGGAATCACTCCACAGAGGAAGCCACCTGGGAAGCTGAAGAGACAATGAAAGTCAAATATCCATTCCTATTTGACCAAGGTAATAAAAAAAATGTGTTACATAGTACTTCATATGTGTGCAATTTGCGTGTCTATATGCATGTGTTACAACCTTATTCTCATTCGAGGACGAATGCTTCTTAAGGAAGGGAGAATGTGAAGCCCCAAATTTGTTACAATAACAATAAACATTATTATGTCTATGTGATTATGTTACGACCTTATTCACATTCGAGGACGAATGTTGCTTAAGGAGGAGAGAATGTGAAATTCGGAAAAAAAAAATATATATATAGTTGTGGTTGGGTTAATAAAAATATATATATATAAGAAAACAAAGAATAAATTGCATGGGATAGAGTTAGTATTAAAGTTGGATAAATAGATAGATGAAATGAAAATAAGAAAACAAAAAAGAAAAAAAACAAAAGAAAAACAAAAGAAAAGAAAAAAAGAAAAAAGAAAAAAAAAGATGTCTTTAGCAGCCATGCACGTTCATTCCCTCCCCTCCCCCTCTTTTCATTTCCCCTCCAACTCTTGTCATTTCACCTCCCATAGGTTATAGAAAACTCCTCCATTTATACATTGTATTTACACACAAACAAAGTACATAACATAAAGGTTAGAAAATCAGAAAAAAAACAAGTGAACAAGAAGGAAAAAAATCAAGAAAATATCAAGGGAGGAAGGAGAACAAGAAAATTAGGGAACACTAAGGAGCAAGGGTAGTTGTAGCAACCGAACCACAATCTTTTTCACACTTACAAGGTGAGTTTTCTCACTCAGAAATTCTTGGTAACATCCTTTATTTTTAGTTCAATACATGTTGGAATAAGAATTGAGTGTTGAAAAGAAATATTGAACTTTTGATGGTTTAGATAACTAGTTGCGTCATGAACTTTACGAACTGTTCTCACTGAGTTATAATTGTTAGAATTTGATGAAATTCGGAAGAATTGTACACCTCTCTAATATGATCATATAGAACCAAAAATGAGGTAAAATGGACATACGGTTTGAAAGTTATCATAGTTCAAAGTTCCTGCCTTAGATTTGGTCGAAATTCGGAAAGGCATAATTACGGACTGTTTTTATTGAGTTTTACTTATTAGAATTATATGAAAATTTACATGGTTGTAAATCTCTCTGTTAAGGACAGGTATATATAAATATTTGTTAAAACGGACTTACGAGTTGAGAGTTATTGTAGTTTGAAGTTGCTGCCTCGGATTCGTCGGAATCCAGAAGGGCAGGACGTTGAAACGTAAAACTGTACTAATATGTGGGGAATATGAAAATTGTTGCTAAATGAAAGTTCTAGATCTCTTTGTTGTGGATATTTGGAGACCTTACGGGGGTCTATCCGACTTACGGATTGAGAGTTATCGCTGTTTAAAGTTTCTGCCTCGGATCTATCGATATCCAGGAAGGGCAGCGAATAAAAGTGTAAAACTGTACCAAATGGTACAGAATATGAAAGAATGGTTCACATGGAGACGTGTAGCTCTCTGTTCTCGTCGTTTTGAGAATTTATGGGGATTGAACGGGTTTACAGATTAGGAGTTATGACTATTATAAGATTGGGTGCTGTTTAATAAAAATTCTGCCGAAACAAATTTCATGTGGCTGTTTTGAGGATAAATTTGTGTTAGTTACCCAAAGTAGTTTTAAATGAAATTTGGTACAGTGAAAGATCCCCGTCTTACCTTAGCTTCCGCTTGAGAAACACCTTAGTTGGAGTTATGGTTAAAAAGTTATAATCGTTACAAGTATGAATGACAGAATGTTAGAAAAGAGAATAGTATTTATTTGATCTTCTGAAAAATATGAAAAGTGAATACGTGTTCACATAAATATATAAATATATAATGGATCGGGTTGCACGCCGCAACAAAACGTAAAGTGAATACGCGTTCACAAATACGTAAACATAATGGATCGGGTTGCACGCCGCAACAAAACGTAAAGTGAATATATGTTCACAAATACGTAAATATAATGGATCGGGTTGCACGCCGCAACAAAACGTAAAGTGAATACGCGTTCACAAATACGTAAACATAATGGATCGGGTTGCACGCCACAACAAAACGTAAAGTGAATACGCGTTCACAAATACGTAAATATAATGGATCGGGTTGCACGCCGCAACAAAACGTAAAGTGAATACACGTTCACAAATACGTAAACATAATGGATCGGGTTGCACGCCGCAACAAAAAATGAAAGATGAATACATGTTCACCTATATATAAATATGAAAAGTGAATACGCGTTCACAAATATATAAATGTAATAAACATGTGGAAATGCAAGGGAATGTCTTAACGTATAATACGAGATAAAATGAAGTGTTAGTTAAACCGAGAATTTCCTATGAGGAGTTGTTGCATATTTAAAAATGTTGTAACCTGATATGTTTTTGCAATATGCTTATTACGTTATAATGTGATTGCACTTGGAATATTGTGGTGTTACTTTGAATTGCAGGGTAAGGTTCTCACTCAGCCCCAGATGGTAGGGCTGACTCTTTATTTAACATGTTTCAGGAAAGGGTGATAGAGGAAAGACTCCACGTCAAGGCTAGCGATCGTCCCGCAGCCTCTTGTCATACCAAGTCCATTGTTTCGGGCTTGGTACTCGTCAGGTTCAGAATGTCAGTTCCAATGTCTCGGGATATGCCCGTGTGGAATGATCTCCCTTCCAACTTAGAATAATATTTGTCAGTACGTCTATGTAGAAACAATGTTTGCACGAGCATGGGCTCGCGTTATATTTTCAATAAAGTCATGAACAAATTTCTTTATTGTTATTTTTATTAATAGCTCCGTATTTGAATATAAGTTTAAATTTCTAAATAAAGAGAATTAAATGGTGCTCCTGGTGGAAAATAATTGTCCAGGTGCCATCACGCCCTAAGTAAAGACTTAGGAAAAGTCGGGGCGTGACAACATGTTCCTTAGAAAGTTAACCCATAGAGAGTTGGTGGTCCTAGATTTCCACCATAGCTCTTTACACAATGCCTTTAATATATCCAAAATGAGGTCTGAACCCCAATCCACTATCATCCTTAGGCAAGTACATTTTAACCATGTAAACCAATGCTTAGCCTTAACATCATTCTTACTATATACCAGAAGAAAATTACAACTATTTGTATGTAAATCTTTGATCACACATTTTGCAAGTCTTATAGCAGGCGGTATGTGTATAGGCACACTTATGACACACTAGTAATCAACACTGCTTTACCTCATGGTGACAACAATTTTTCTTCCCAAGCCTGTAACTTGTCTTTAATCTTCTTAATTAATTCAACATAGTCTATCTTCCTCTTTCTAACATGTAGTACTGGACACCCTAAATACATGAATGGAAATGTTCCCCTTGTGAAACCAATAATACATATTTCTTGCTGAATCAAGTTACTAGGAGTCTTAGCATGCATATAAACATAACTCTCTTTTTATTGATCAAATGGCCAGAAGCTTCTTCATACTCTTTCAAAGTTTGCCTTAACTCTTTGTAAAATCATTCCATTTTCTTCTGTTGGAAATTCTTCAAACAACTACTCTTAAAATCTACCAATATCCTCCCTAAAACTTAGTTTCTTAAAAGTATCTCCAAAAGTTTCCTTACTCCATAATAATAGGGCAGTCTTGACATTCTTCAGTTTCGGTATAAAAGAAACGAAATCATCTTAATCAACAACAGTGTGCCAATTTTGATTTAGCGCCTAAAAGAATGCTTCAAATTTTGTCCAAAACTTGAGGAATCTAAATGGTTTACTCACATGCATAGATTGATCACCATAAATTAAACAACTAAGGGGCATGGTCTAAACTTGTTCTTATTACATGTTCCACTTCCATTTGTCCAAACCAAGCTAAAATAAATATTTACCAACATTCTATCGAACCTCTTAAAAGTACAGTCATTATCAGCTCTTTCATTCCACTACTTAAAAGGACTCCCTTTAAATTCAATTTCAAACATTTCACATGAATTAGTACAAAATGCAAATATTCTCACGCTCATAGATATATATGAAGATCGCCTATTGTCTCCCTTCCATTTATAATAAAATTGAAATCCCCACTAACTAGCCAAGGATCCCGCGTATCGTCGACAATACAGTATAAACTATCCCAGAGAACAACCTTTCCAATGCATCACTCTTTGCATATACCATAGCATACCTTCCTAAATCAGGTAACTCTTTCACCCTTGAGTCCTTAGGTTTGTCATGTTGATCACCCCTTACATTATCTCTGATTAAGTTTCTCTGCTGATTAATATATTTAGGATAGACATATCCGCTTCCACTGCCATATTCTGCTCCACATTGGACATCATTATCCCATCTTCCTTTAATATTACTGCGTTACTATTATTAGAGTTGTTACCATTGGTACACACCTTCTGACTCTTATCAACATTCCGCTCCTCATTAACTTTTGCTGCTACAAAAGCTCCTTCGACCTGTTCTTTATTAGTAAGAGTTGCTTTTGATTCTTTTATCAATTGTGGGTCCTTAATGAGTTGTTTTACTTCTAACACCTTACCATCGTCATCTTCCTTATTCTATTTATTACCATATTCTTCCCCAGTATCTCTTTGTTCCTCCTTATTTGCATTATTATCGTTTGTCTCCTCAAGTGGCATTTGTTTTATCCTCTCGTTGGACTTACTAACTCAGTTGTGTCTTTAGCTGCGTCAACATTTGTCACTTTGGCTACATCACACTGAATATTTATTATCACTTCGTTGAATTCATCTATATATTTGTACATCTCTTATCTGTTTTTCATCCTTCTATTATGGTATGTAGAAATTCAAGATTCAACCTTCACCTATTAAAGTATCTGAACTTATACTAAGTCTTTATGCCTACTTCTCATCCAATTAACCCAAAAGAATGTTCATATAGACCTGGTTTCTTGAAAGACACCTTAGAAGCATGTAGATTATCAACTCATTCTTGATTAGTAAGTGCTGCTATACACCCTGCATGTCACTCATTTCACCATAATCTGCTACATACTGCTTAAAATCTTTTATCTCAGTCTTAGCGACATGACACTTCACTCTTCTATTCCATTTTAATGCCCAGTTGAAATCACTCATTATTGCCTATGGTCCTTGTATCTGGCCATGTAACCTTCTAATATCTATCCACGGTTCATTTTTAAGAGCCACATCATTAAACGCGTTCACCAAGGTCATATGAAAACTTTTCTTTGTACCCTTATGTGTTACCCCGCTGTATAGCAATTATTCTGTACAACTTAATATCTACTTCATAGAGATGAGGCTTCCACAATAACCATATTCCTCCATTTGGATGCTCGGTAAGATCAGTACTTAGAAGATCACCCACTACGCAAATTAGTGGGTTCTTCCTTTTTTAACCTTTGGTTCCAAGAGACCAAATAGCCTCATCTTAGCATTCTGCGTGAACTAATGCATTGAAACTATGCACAAATACATACCTCGGTTACCAATCCTTCAAATAACTTCTTAACTGAAAATATGAAATCCAGAGGTTACAATATTTAAAATGCTTGACACAACTATACACTAATAGGATGCTCATCATTCCCAAGTTCTAAGTCATTTGCGAAAGAAACTCAATTAATCCCTATGTCCAATACTTCTCAACATTCGGTCCAAAGTAAGAAAAATACTTTCATTCTTATATATCAATCTTATTATTCCAGAAGTAATAGCCCCTTCTTATTCTTACATGGGAATAATATTCTTTTGCAGTTTCCTACCTTCACATAGTCCAACAACATGGTATACTCTAAAACAGTCACAGATTCTAACAATTAACGCTCAAAATTTAATTAGAGGTATGAAGGAGAAAAGAATAGGTAAGCTTCATTTCCTATCTTTGGAAGGAAAAGTTCAATCTCTGTAACTATAGAGCAGATACCGTAGCATAACGGAGTACCAATTCGTAAGATAGAGACTACTACAATTTATTTCACAAGTCAACACCTCATTCATGGTCTGAAAGTGATCTCTTCACTATTCGTAATAATAAACAACTTCATTTCTTACTTGTCGTACTTTTCATAATTCTAATATATTCTAGTATACATACGTAACCTTAGACATTGCTCCTGGTTCCAATCTTTGATGATACCATCCCTTAAGTGATGAATTGTTAACTTATTCTCTTATTTGGTACGTAAAAGATTCTGAAGAGTTACCTTACCTGACATTGACCTAGCATCTCCAAACCTGGTCATCATACTACTATTCAAATTCTTTCACTTCCATTATGGCTTGACACACCAAGTCAAGTCTGAATAACTCTTAAAATCCCTTCCGAGCCATTATTTATGTCTTTCGAGACATAGCTACAACCACAATAATTATTAAGAAGATGGGGGATTATCCTAATGACATAGCTCTATTGCACGATCTACGAGAAGAAAGAGTAGAAACCAATCCTAAATGTCCCGCAGCCTCCTGCGTATAAGTATGGTGCACAACATACCCATACACAGGACTCTACTAGACACGGTCTGTAGACATTTCGATGACTAACTGCTCTGATACCACTTCTGTCATGACCCGACCCGACGGCATTACACTAACCTGTCACATAATCAACTGACACTTAAGGGTAATAGAAAATTCGACAGCATAACGCTACATCTATAACATATGCCCAAAGTAGGTGATCGGTGTATTTTATATACACCTTTTGAGTCTGTTTTAGTTAGTCTTTTGTCCCATTTTGCACATATAAGTGTCGTATTAGGATAGTTTTTTTTTCTATTGAGTCAAAGTGGTTGAAATGGTCAAATGGCGGAAAAGGAGCAAAAAGAGGGCAAAAGAGGAGATGACAGAGCTGAAAACAGAGAAAGTGGCGAACGAGGCTAAAATCGGACCAGTAGCGCGCCTCCTGCGACAGCGAGGGCGCGGCGCCATTATTCAGAGGCGAAGACTCAGCGTCGCGGCGCCTAAACATCCGAGGAGCTACAGAAGATTTAGCGTCGCGGCGCCTCGCACCAGCGAGATATCGGGCGCGGCGCCAAAACACCCGGACGGATCGCGAACTTCCGCGCGCTGTCTGCGCGACAGCGGCGCCACGCGTAAAAATTAGGTCTTTTGACGGATTTTTGGGCCAACTGCGAGGAAAAGAAGGAGGCGTTTTAAACCTATAAAAGGAGAACCCAGGCGGTTTTGAGGGTTCCCCTTCTTGCACAACTCAAGATTCTTGCTTGGAGATTGGATACCATTTATTTTAGTAATTTCTTTTCCCTTTCTTTACTTTAATTCAGTTTTTGTATGATGAACATGGAATTAGTTCTTGTCATATTTATGGCTAGGAACTAATTCTCTTATAAGCTTTATATGTTGAATTTCTTGAACCTTATGTTATAAATTAATGCAAGCTTATGGTAATTATTCTTATTGAGAGATCTATCCAATAATTGAGTTGAATTCTTGGTAGCTAATTGACAACTAGTTATCACTATATGATTTCTAATCAGATTCTGAAAAGGGGGGATTGTGAATATGCTGTAAGTTGGATAGACAGTCTTGAATTGGGGATGAAAATACCTCAATTAGATTTGTAGCGTTGATGAGAGGCTTAACAACCCTAATTTTGCGCATTGTGCGTGACGGTCAACTAGGTTTTGTGCTTAATCCTCCTATAGCGTTACCCTTATCAGCGAAAGTTAGGTAAGGAACAATACTGGGGTTGAGTGTTTATATAACCCTAACGGGAGTATAAAACGATTTCGTAAACCTGCTTTCTCCAAAAGAAGAATACCATAAGTAATGCATTAGTAAGTAACATAAGCCGATAGTAAGGATACATAGAAGCCCTATTCTCATCACATCTGAATTAAATCTTTATATTTAATTAGCTTTCATAACTCTTAATTACAAACCAAACAATCAATCATTAATTCACCAAATAGATACTAGAAAATAGATAACTGATACTTGGACCCTAATCCTAGAGGACGATATTCGGTCTTATCCAAGACTATACTACTTGATACGATAACGTGCACTTGCGTTTAAAAGTGTGTGCATATTACGCGCATCAAGTTTTTGGCACAGACTTGCAATAGATGTGGAGGATAGAGTCCGAATCCAGCCAGAAAAAAGTTTGGGAGATTATGTGCTACCAAGAGTGAATGGAGCACAGACTTGCATTAGGCTCCCTGCAATAGGAGCCAACAATTTTGAGATAAAGCCAGCAATTCTTAGCATGGTACAGCACACCGTGCAATTCGGAGGACTGCCATCGGAGGATCCACACATGCACATAGCTAATTTCTTGGAGCTATGTGCCACTTTCAGATATAACGACGTTACTGATGATGCCGTCAGGTTGAGGCTCTTTCCTTTCTCACTCAGGGATAGAGCAAAAGTATGGTTGAATTCCCTGCCAGCCGATTCGATATTCACATGGCACGAGCTGGCACAGAAATTTCTAGCTAAGTTCTTTCCGCCTTGTAAAGCAGCAAAATTGAGAGGGAAGTTGAATAACTTCTACCAAGCTGATGGAGAGTCCTTATATGAAGCATGGGAAAGGTTCAAGGATCTACAGAGGAAGTGTCCACACCATTGCATTGAGTTGTGGAACTTGGTCCACATCTTCTACAAGTGGCGGTACAACCAGAACCATCATAGATGCAGCAGCAGGTGGAGAATTCATGAGGAAAACAACCCACGACGCTCATGAGTTATTAGAAGATATGGCCACTAACAACCATGTCACTGAGGAGAGGGCGACTAGTGGAAGAAGAACTGTGGGGGTCCACGAAGTAGATGCTATTGCTGCCTTGAATGCCCAAGTGGCTCTTCTAGCGAAACAGTTGCAGCAGCATACAGTGTCAGTGAATGCTGTACAGATGCCCAAAAGCTGTGAGATATGTGGCGGCCCACATACATTTGATAGGTGTCCTTCAGCGGATCCCAACAACGTATCAATGGAGCAGGCAGAGTGTCAGGCAGTAGGTAATTATCAGAGGCAACAGAACAACCCCTACTCCAACACTTATAATCCAGGGTGGAGGAATCACCCAAATTTCTCATGGAGAGGAGATCAGGGCCAGCAGAACGATGCAGGGCGGAAGAACGATGCAGTGGACAACAAAACCAATATCAGGGACAGCAGAATCAGTATAGGCGAGATCAAAACCAGCGATGCAGAATCATGACCGCTTCACTCAAGCCCGCGGCCTCAGCAGCGCGTCGCGATTCAGCAAACAGACAGACGATCGAAAGTAGTCAGAATAAAGATCGCCAACGCCCAGACGCAGTTTTTGACAGAAGCTAGAGCCTCGTTCAGAAATTTGGAAACACAAGTAGGACAGCTAGCAAAGCAGACAAACATCAGGCCACAGGGGACATTGCCAAGCAATACAGAGGTAAATCCGAGGGAGCAGTGTAAAGCGATGCGGTTGAGAAAGTGGAAAAGCGATTGGAGGAAGCGACCACCTCGGCCCGGTAGTTGAGGAGAAAGCAGAATTAGAAAAAGAGAAGGTGGCTGCCCCTAGCCCAGTGATAGAGAAAACTCCGGAGAAGGAGTATACAGAAAAGATTCCTTTTCCCCAGAGGTTACAGAGGAAGGTGGTGGATAAACAATTCTCCAAATTTTTGGAGGTATTCAAGAAGCTGCACATCAACATACCCTTCATAGAAGCATTAGAGCAGATGCCATCCTATTTCAAGTTTATGAAGGAGATATTGGGGAAAAAGAAGAAGCTGGCGGAATATGAGGTAGTAGCACTAACAGAGGAGTGTAGTGCTATTCGCAGAAGTTGCCACCAAAGCTTAAGGACCTGGAAGCTTCACACTACCTTGCACGATGGCGGGGTGACTTGCAATGAGCTACATGTGATTTGGGGCGAGTATAAATCGATGCCCTATCGCTTTTAAAGGTTGGAGTTGGGAGAGGCGAACCAACCCCGTGAGTCCGCAACTAGCCGACAGACAAGGTGGTTCACCACGGCAAGGCAAAATTGAGGACGTGATTGTGAAAGTAGGAAAGTTCTTCTTCCTGCAGATTTCCTCATCCTTGATATGGAAGAAGATGCGGAAATCCCTATCATATTGGGAGGCCATTCCTAGCAGGTAGAGCCTTGATTGACGTTGAAAGAGGAGAGTTAACGCTAAGGGTGGAGAATGAAGAAATGGTGTTTAAAGTTTTTAAACACGTCATTGAGCCAAGAAGCGTAAGTGGGTGTTTTGCAATCAACACCATCAAACCCCACGCGAGCCCTTACGGTGCAACCAAAGAGTGATGAGCCCAAGCGAGGCATGGTTTCTTTGAAATGACACTAAATGAGGTAAATGTTAGGAACTCCCTACTACGATAATGCTAAAAGAAAAGAAAGAAAAGGAAACGCCAAATGTGGCGGAAATGGATTAGTTGGGGACTTAATCCACGGGGATATTAAGTCTAAGGAACTTGCGTCCGGCTAAAAAGACGTTAAAAAGCGCTACTTGGGAGGCAACCCAATGTTTCAATTATGTTATTTTAATTTACATCACGTTTAATTTTAGTTTGTCTAAGAAACAGTCTCACGGTATTGGATCTTGTTGTTTGTGTGATTGACAGTCTGAAATTAGCCGGGGACGAAAGCGAATAAGCCGGATTTCGAGAAAAGCGGGTAGCGCGCTACCAGGAAGCGGCGCGGCGCAAAAGATCTGAACAGGCTCGGAAGTTTAAGAGCCGCGGCGCCCGAGGCAGGGCGCGGTAGAATTCGAAAAGTTGGCGAATTTAGCGCGCGGCACCAGGAAGCGGGCGCGCGAAAATCCGGGCGAGCGCAGATGATTAAGCGCATGGCTAGCGAACATGGCGCGGCGAAATCCAGAACTTAAAACGCCCAAAAATCAGATCTTTCCCAATTCCAACTTCAAAAACCTAACCTTCCCTCTCCAAAAACCCACGAAATTTCAGAAATTCTCCCACAAATCCTCCACAAATCCAACCCAACCACAACTTAAACTCTTAAATTCCCAAAAACCCCCAACTATCTCAAACAACAAAGCTCCATTCCATAGCCTCAACCCACCAATTGAAACAAGAACAAGCTTGAATCTTCTCATCAAAAGGTAATCCCTATCCTTGTTCTTGAATCCTTTTACTAAAGTCATAGGAGGTAGTAGTTTGGAGAAGTATTGTAGTTGGAGTAGTTCGGAGGCTGAAAAGTGATTGTGAAGTTGGAGAAAGGAGTAGAAAAGAAGGTTGTGGGTATTGAGTAGAAAGATTGAAGTTTGGGGGTGTTGTTTTTCGCTGCTAGTTGTTGAGTGTGTAGGAGACGTTGTGCCACTAAGTTAAAAGCTCCAGAAACTGTTTTAACCATGGCCACCAGGAAGAGAAGAGGCTCCACATCCACCCCAACACCCCAATACGATGAAAATAGGTTTGTGAGTTACCAGGCCTACCAAAGATACAAAAGACTTGATACTAGACCCGTAATTCCAGAAAGGGGAATGGATTACCAAAGGGGATCCTATGGGGAGGAAGACGTTTATGAGCCCATCCGGGCGATGATTGAGCTAAGGGGGTGGAAGAGATTTGTCAATCCGGAGAAGATAACACCAGTGAATACAACAATGGTGCGGGAATTTTATGCAAACTTTCCGGAGAAGACAGAAAGGGGGTGCTTTGTAAGGGGAAATTATATGCCTGTGACTGCAGAAGCAATAAATACAACGCTAAAAACAGTTGATGTTGAAGAAAGTAGTGATTGGAACCATTTTAGAACATGGTCTAGGAGCAGCAACAACATCGACTGGAATAACATTGCAGACACAGTGAGCTACCCTGGGGCTGCTTTTGAGATTGGAAGAAATGGATCTAGAGCACTGAGCAGGTGCCAATTCAACAAGGCAGCCAAGGCGTGGCTATACTTCATCAGCGCCCGCATGATCCCATCCACGCACTTCACCAGAGTGCCAGAAGACAGAATTAAGCTAGTATATGGAATCATGACGGGAAAAGCAATTGATGTGGGGAAAGAGATAGTGCAGAGCATAGAAGAAATCAGCAGGTTGGTGACAACAGGTGGATTGGGACACGGTTCACTTATTACCAGTCTATGCCACATGAGTGCGGTCCCACAACTACCCACAGATACTCATGAAAGAAACCAACTGCCAGTGTCCTATGGGATAGTGCACTCTTTCCCAGACCCCAGCCCCCCAGCAGCCAGACGGAGAGCACCACCAGCAGCAGCAGCAGCAGCAGAGGCAACCATGGATGAAGATGAGCCTGAAATAGGGGCTCAATATGAAGCAGGACCCAGCCACCGGCCAACCACAAGAGCAGAACCTTCAGAGCCCACAATGGGGCAATTATACCAACACCAGAAGGAGATGATACAGACCTTGCAAGCGAGAGTACAAGGACAGAAAGAACAAGGCAACAAATCGACAGTGAGTGCCTTGTTCAACCAATGGTCAATGATTATCCGCCGCCACCACCATTTTAGCCAAAGTGTAAGTGTCTTTTCTTTTATTTTCTTTGAGTCTTACACATTGGGGACAATGTGTGATTTACGTTGGGGTGTTTTATTTGTGTGTCATGTTATGTTTTAATTAAGTCTTTTCTTTGTTTTATGTTTATTTTGAGTCACCAAATTTTTTTCTTTTTGAGTCATAATTGCTGTCAAAGATCATATATCTTTGTAGTTGCTAGAAACACCTAGTGAAGTAAGGTGGAATAATGTAAAGGAATTGAAGCAACTATCTAAACACTTAGGTTAGATATGCCAAAACTCACGAATCTGTCTATTTGGAGTTTCTTACTTGAGTTATGCATGCTAAATGATAAATGCTTATGTGTTATGATTGCTTGCTATTTGAGGCTAAATAGTTAGGATATGTATGTTAGGAGATGACTCGGGCATTTCTTTGATAGTCAATTCTTACCATTCTTTTCTATCCCGTACTTTAAAAATATCCTTAGTCACTCTATTGAGCCTAAATTTGAAATTTCTTCTTTGACACTTTATGTTCCCACAAATTGTACCATAAGTGCAAATATGAAATAGTGGAATCAATTGTGTTAAAAAGAGACAAAAAGAGTGAATGAGTTTGTTGCACCCCAATAAAAAGTAATAAGAAAGAGGCAAAGTCTAAGTTTGGGGTGCCTATTAGTATAATACACTTCACTCTCCCAAAACAAAAGAGGAAGGATAGAATTGAAGTGAAGGAAAGAATCAAAAGAAAAAGGGAAAAATTGAAAAGCCAAAGAGCTTATGGTACAGAAAAATGAGCCTAAATGCCTATCTTTACCAACCCCTACCTAAGCCAACATTACAACCCTCAAAGTCCGAAGATCTTTTTATGTATATCCAGAATTAGTGGAGAATAGCAAGTAAGCATGCCATAGGAATTCTTGAATTTATATGCATGATTTAGTATATGGACTTCCATTTAAGCATGATAAGTATGAGTTTGCGAAATATCTAGCTCAATGTGTTGAAATTCCATGCTATATGTTCCTGCATATTATTCTGCTAACCTTCATGTTTTTCTAGTTAACATCTATGCAGCAAAAGTGATTAATGACAGGGAGTCCTTTATTTTTCATTCTTTTGAGTCTTTTATTGTATTTCTTTCTATCTTTGCTCGAGGGCAAGCAAAGGTTAAGTTTGGGGGTATTTGATCGGTGTATTTTATATACACCTTTTGAGTCTGTTTTAGTTAGTCTTTTGTCCCATTTTGCACATATAAGTGTCGTATTAGGATAGTTTTTCTTTCTATTGAGTCAAAGTGGTTGAAATGGCCAAATGGCGGAAAAGGAGCAAAAAGAGGGCAAAAGGAGATGCGGAGCAGAGAAAGTGGCGACGAGGCTAAAATCTGGACCAGCCGCGCTCTGACAGCGAGGGCGGCGCCATTATTCGTAGAGCGAAGACTTCAGGCCATGGCCTAAGACGGCAGAATCTGACGGCGCCTAAACATCCGAGGAGCTACATAAGATACTGGCCGCGCTCGAACATCGAGATATCGGGGCGCGCGTAAAACACCCGACGGATCGCAGAACTTCCGCGGCCATGCGTCAGGCTGCGGCACGCGTAAAAATTAGGTCTTTGACGGATTTTTGGGCCAACTGCGAGGAAAAAGAAGGAGGCGTTTTAAACCTATAAAAGGAGAACCTAGGCGGTTTTGAGGGTTCCCCTTCTTGCACAACTCAATATTCTTGCTTGGAGATTGGATACCATTTATTTTAGTAATTTCTTTTCCCTTTCTTTACTTTAATTCAGTTTTTGTATGATGAACATGGAATTAGTTCTTGTCATATTTATGGCTAGGAACTAATTCTCTTATAGGGTTTTCTATGTTGAATTTCTTGAACCTTATGTTATAAATTAATGCATGCTTATGGTAATTATTCTTATTGAGAGATCTATCCAATAATTGAGTTGAATTCTTGGTAGCTAATTGACAACTAGTTATCACTATATGATTTCTAATCGATTACGAAAAGGGGGGATTGTGAATATGTTGTAAGTTGGATAGACAGTCTTGAATTGGGGATGAAAATACCTCAATTAGATTTGTAGCGTTGATGAGAGGCTTAACAACCCTAATTTTGCGCATTGTGCGTGACGGTCAACTAGGTTTTTGTGCTTAATCCTCCTATAGAGTTACCACTTATCAAAGTTAGGTAAGGAACAATACTGGGGTTGAGTGTTTATATAACCCTAACGGGAGTATAAAACGATTTCGTAAACCTGTTTTCTCCAAAAGAAGAATACCATAAGTAATGCATTAGTAAGTAACATAAGCCGATAGTAAGGATACATAGAAGCCCTATTCTCATCACATCTGAATTAAATCTTTATATTTAATTAGCTTTCATAACTCTTAATTACAAACCAAACAATCAATCATTAATTCACCAAATAGATACTAGAAAATAGATAACTGATACTTGGACCCTAATCCTAGAGGACGATATTCGGTCTTATCCAAGACTATACTACTTGATACGATAACGTGCACTTGCGTTTAAAAGTGTGTGCATATTACGCGCATCAGTAGGCGAGCCGAAAAGGTTGCCTTACACACTAACCAACATGTCATAACAGGCTAGCCGACTAGGCTGCCACCCAATAAGATCACATAGACACGGGAACAGTCAAATTAGGCAAGCCGGCGAGGCTGCTACAATATACGGGAACATCCCCAAAACGAGTACAACAATACAGCTGGCTAAAACGCATATACAATCTACTCAAGTCCAAAATACATCTACCACCCACAATTGTCTATAGACCTCTAAGAGTACGATAATGACATATGACGGGACAGGGCCCCGTCGTGCCCCTAAATATATACACAAATATGAAAGAGGTTCTGTACCAAAATGATAAGCTCTGAATCAAGGAGCTTTCCAATCAGCTGAGTAGATGTCCTAGACTGGAGGGTCACCTATCTGAGTACCAGAACATGCGGGCATGAACGCATCCCCCCGAGGAGAGAGGGTCAATACGAAATAATGTACTGAATATGTAAACATGAAATACTGTAAATAAGATTACAACCGTGCCATGTAAAGTAGAGAGTCAATTGTGTCATAAGAGAATGAGATTCGTACCAGTAATCATGAATGTTTAATCATATAATCATCAGATATAAGTAAATGAATAAACTGCCCGACCCTTTGGTGAGGGACGCGGTGAAATATACTGTCCTGGGTATCTGTACCCGCATCACGGATGCATGTTCGTGGAATCATCATATATGTATACATAAACTGTCTGGCCCTCTAATGAGGTACGCGGTGAATCATCCTGAAATATGTGCACGAATCTGCCCGGCCCGGGACGCGGTGAAGTGGAATAGTAATACTTTGCACGAGTGGATATCATGAACAACTATATGCAATTTTAAATCATCTCTTGACTCATAATAAAATCATTAAATAACTCTTTACTAATAAATCACATGTACTTCTCATAACTCATATTATTAGGAATTTTAGACTGTGTAGATATCATGTACGTCCACCGTACATTCACTTTGTACAAGACACATGCCAAATGGAAAGAGTAATAATTCACATAATCATGCCAAAAGAAAGAAGGATGGGCTCACATACCTTTTAGGCGAACTAATCAAAAGCCTCGTCTAGTACGTCAACCTATAATAGTGATAGTACGTTGGTCAATTCTATGATTTCTAACGTAAGTTATATTGAATAACGGCTTCCTATTTCTATAAAAATTCGGGCAGCACTTCCCCTGTTTATGTGTGTATCCACAATTAGCCAACAAGCCAGCAATACCAATAACAAGTCATCACTTAATAATATAATCACAATAGCCCACATACTTGACACATACCATCATTATACAACCTTTTTCCTTACACTTATGGAATATAATCCAAGCAACAATTTAGGTGATTAGTTCACTTATTTATCCTATTCATCCAACCCTTAATCCATAATAAAGTAGTCCATTAAGGCAGTCCATAAATTCTAACAATACCAACAAAAGTTCGTCTTCTAGTTTACAACACCTCACCTTACTATACTTTAGTTCCTTGTAAGGTATGTATTGGCAATTACCGCAAGTTCATGATTTATATTCCATCATTATAACTTAACAAAACAACCTTTAAACGAGACAACCACATCAACAATCCTATGGAAATTTCGGCTAACAACAACAAGAATTCCATTTCTTTTCTTAATTTCTTAATATTCAATTTTTGGTCCAACACTTTCATTTAATAAATCACAACTTTAAATCTCAAGATTTCTTTCAATCTTATCATGCAATTGGTGACAATACTAACAAAAATAACACTTAATTTCAATGTACACAAAATGGGTCCTAAAATCGGTCTCAACATCCAAATTCCACATGCATTGTCTTAATACCATTTTTTTCTAACACAAGTCCATTACTTCAACTACAACAATATACAACTTCAATTATAGCATAGAAAGAAGAATTTTCATACCTTAATTTAATCCCCAAAACAGTCCCGATTTTTAGCCACTGCTTCGTCATCTGAACTTGTAACGTCCATAACTCTCTACTCCGGTGTCTATCGACGAGTAGTTTATTGCATTGAAAACTAGACTCGACGAACTTCATTTTAGACTTTTGAAACACCCAAAAACCCTAAAATACGAAGAGATATACCCCTCCAAATTTGACTAAAATTCTGCCCAAAATCCTGATTTTCTGCCCATTTTTCTTGGCCCCTCTTCTTGCCAAAATTTCCACTTCTTCCACTCCAATTCAACATGCAAACATCTACAACGTTTACCCATCATCTACACATGTTTTTCTCCCCAAAAATTTCATCAAAAATTGAATATTTTTCGGCCCTAAAATCTGCTCAGCAGTCCCGTCGAAACCCACTATTTTTGGGTCCAAAATTCTCTAATTCTTGGCTTAATTAGGTAGGATAATTTAATCCAAGAAAGATGAAGTAACAAGCTTGAATTTTTCTTGCTAAAGTGGGGGATTTTCGACCAAGGTAGGGGGAAAGGGAAGAGAAGATTTGATTTTGTGTTAAAGTGGAAAAATAAACTTGTTAGGGCAATTAAATTCCAATTTTCAGATTTTTAAAAGTGCATTTAGGTCCCCCTTCATATTACACTTTAACCCTCTAAGTGCTTATTAAACTAAATTAATCCCCCAAGTAATAAACCTTATTCCATTTCTTTAAATCTTGATTTCCGTTTTCTTTAATTCCCGGAAATTCCATAAGGTCCCGTATTCTCCATGTCGTAATTCTTATAATATGTGGTAATCCTTAATGGGAATATATATAACTTATCATATTAAGTTCTCATTGACGTGCTCGTAGCTTATGTAAATATAACTTATATCCATTATCTGAATCTTAATCTTAATGACGTTCTTAACCCTTGTCTTAACTTACGAGGTGTAACAGAAAACATGTCCTTTCTGAACATACATACATTATAGCACCCATGTCCATCCACCAATCGGTTGAATTTATAACCAGATTTTCTTGAGCAGCCACAACTCCAATGAATTGGTTCTTAGTTTCAGCCCGGTTGAATTGGTTGACATTACTCGAACCTCCAACACCACCACCTTGACTCTTGCGAAGGCGATAATATTTTGCTCTGTGCCCAGGTTTTCCACATACCCAACATAGTCCTGGTTGTGGTTTCTTGAATGCGTTGGTCCTTTGTGGGGAGAGTGCATTCCTCCCGGTTGCAAAAGATGGCTTGACACCAATAAATTTGTCATTGCCTTCTACCATGTTGGCATTAGGTTCCAATGAAACAACATCAGCCCTTTTATTCTTTCGGTTATCCTCTTCAACACGAATTTTCAGAACCAGTTGCTCAAAACTCATCTCCTCGGTTAGATGCTTCAAATAAACCTTAAAATTCTTCCAAGAATGAGGTAATTTCTCAATAATAGCACCAACAAAGAAATTTTGGTTAAGGCCCATACCTTCAACCTTTAGTTCGTGAATAATGACTTGAAGTTCCTCCACTTGCTTGACAACAGGCTTTGCATCACTCATCTTGAGGTTCAGGAACTTTCCGATAACGAACTTCTTCGAACAAGCAACCTCAGATTTGTACTTGTTCTTCAATGACTGTCATAACTCCCGTGTTGATCCGAACGTGGAGTATATATCATAGAGAGTATCATCCAAGGCGTTGAGAATGTAGTTCTTGCAAAGAAACTCTTGGCTCCACCAAGTCTCAATAGCCTTCAGCCTTTCAGCTCTCTCCGCATCAGTAGGAGCATTCTCCCCTTCTCCCCTTCTTCTTCCGGTAGTGTCGTAGGAGCCTCAGCAGTCAAGACATTTGCCATATGGAGAGTGGTCAAATAAAACACAATCTTTTGTTGCTAGCGTCTGAAATCAGAACCCTTGAATTTCTTGGGTTTCTCAACATTGTTTTTCATCATTGATGATCCAGATTGATCCATTTTTGCAAATTAGGAAATAAGAATTCTCTGAAAATTTTGCAAACTCAACAACGTCAGAAAAATGTATTTTCTGAAATTCCTGTCTTAGATTGTTAGTGCCAATCTAGACTTTTCAATAAGCAATCACAATAATATAAGAATGATTTAAATATAATTGAACTTAACAATAGTGCTAAACAACAAACTGAAAACACACACTAACTTGTGTCGATAGAGGCCTGCAATGCAGTGACCTAAGACATAAATTCGCCCACACTCGTGTTGTAGTTTCACGGATGTCTATTTTGAGGATACAACTATCTGGTTCAGGTTCTTGCACGAGAAGTTGATCCCTGACGAATTTACTTTATGTGTTTTCCAGAAAATATCCTTTGAGGAAGAAGATGAAGATTGAGCAACAATCTTAGATCATTAATTGTGTTTAATGATAGATTGTAATGTATTGAGTATTGTATATCTTCAACAAGTGATCAACCTGCTTTATATAACATAAAATTCGATCAGAAGTGACCTTTCATCCAAAGGTTGCGACCTGTTATGAACAGTGACAACTATTGGAATTTCCCGTGCTCACTGGACCAGAGGCGCTGTGGCCCTCACCCTGGGCGTCGCGACGCTTCGACCAATATTTCCAAAGTTATTTTTGATCACTTTACTCTTCTTCTCTAGAATTTCCAACACTACTTAAGTCTTATTCTTTTTGCATAAAATTTAAAAATTTAACCACTTCAAACTAATTTCAGGTATGCAGTGTCTTAAGTTTCATACCCCTGAACATTCAACCATTTTGCCAAAATTTCAATCACATGTAACTGAATTCAGTCATTTTTATCCGAACTTCACGTAGAAATGGTTAAACTTGTGCCATATATAACTTCAGAGTCAGACACCACATGCCTTTTTAAGTACCTTATATTTCATATCTTTAAAATATTGGAGTTCGGAGAGGAAGTTCTTAAATTTTGTGTCTGAATCTAAATAAAAATTCAGAATATTTTGTCTTTTCTTTTCCTAGTGTATAATTATCCCTTAACCATATAGAAAGGTAAAACTAACAGAAGATGTCATTACTCATATATAAAATGCGAAGTCTCATATATACTTAATTCTTGAGCTAGACAGTATACAAGTACTTCAGAGTTCAGATAACAGAATAATATTCATTTCCAATCTTGATTTTAAGAATTTTCTGCAATTCTGCGGCGAGACAAGGGACTTCAAGAACACCTTTTTGTCGGAATCCATATTCATCTTCAGTCAGTTTCAGTAATTTCAAGAATGAAGGATTTGTGAGCCAATGCAGCTCTACAACAAACCTTTTTGGCTCTTCCTGTGCATTCACTGAGAATACTGCAAAGTATCCTTCTTTCACATCATTTGGTACCACTTCTTTGTTAGCTTTTGGGGTTGGATCAGATTGAAGGCTATTGGATTTGGGAATTAATAGAAGATGATTCTTGAGCTTTCCCATAAGACGAGTAAGCATCATTGAATCTAATTAATTCTTGGAGGAATTTAGTACAAGGATATTGTTTTGCTTTATTTCGAAAGAGTTTAGGAGAAGCAATTTATAGGAGGAGAGGAGACTATTGAAGTTCAGTGTGAGCAAATTAAGAAGTTTCACAGAGGGTCCTTTGCATGTGCTTTTGCTACTTTTGTATCATAATATGTAAGATGATAATATTACAATATTCATCCCTGATACACGATAGAAATTCTAATCCTAATTACAAGAGAAATTTCAGTCTTATCATAATTATATTTACATAATATATGAAATATATTCTAATTATGGGTAGGAATTTTATATTGTTTAATAAACACGTTTACATAATGAAATATAACACGGTACCATGATATAATTGTAAGTTTGTAACAGCCAACATCCACATTAAAGAAAATGTCTCTTCCGTACGGTACCGTGGTTATGCCTATTATTAAATAGCAAAAAATAAAATGACTATATCACATTTATGCATCCCTGAACCCGATAATCTTAACGAGCTAATCGACACAGGTTTAACACACAAATACGACAATACGAAAATGAACTAAGAGGAACTTGGGTTTACCTTCTCCGGACAGCGAACCGAGGCAGCGTATCAAGTCGTCGATTCACTCGGAGTTGCGATGCGATTGAAGGATGAAGTTTCTGTTTTTCAAACAGAACCTCGAGGTTGATGGCTGTGCGAAACTAGCGTTTTAGTGTGTTCTTGCTTGTGTGGAGCCCTTAGTTGATACCCCCCTGACTTTTTTTTTTCTTTCCGCGAATCTGCTGGGTTCTCCCTTTCTTTTTTTTTCTTGATGTTCGAATGGATCTTTCTGGATTCAGAAAGGTACTAGGTTCTGGACCATCGAAGATGCCATTGCATGTATAAAAGGATTAATTTATAGTCTCGATTTTGGTTCTAAGTTTGGTAGCTGATTGGGGTACCATTTTAGACAGGTTTTTGTGCGATTTGGGTTCTAATGTTGGTAAGTTTTTTTTTGAATTTCAAACGATGAATCTGGGCGAGATTGAGGTGATTTGGTATTGATTTATAGGGATTTGGAGTGATTTCTTTATGGTAAGATTTGGGTCTTGATTCGGTTCTATGGTAAGAACAGGGTGTCGATACGGTAGCCGATTCACGAGGTGATTCGCCGGATTCTCCGGCGAGAATCCCGGCATGGGTGTTGGGAGCGGGGCGGCGATGGAAGAAGTCTTTAGGGTTCTTTCTTTCTTTAGGTTTTCTTGTATTGTGGACGATGGGGGGATCAATATAAGGGCTGCGGGCTGATGGGCTGATAAAGGGTGTGGGCCGGATATAGGATAGGGATGCTGGGCCGCGGGTCTGCTGGGCTGGGTAGTTATTTTAATTAGGGGTAGAGTTTTAAGTGTATTAGTTTAGGTGTATTATTTAATTAATTAGTGGTAAATTAAATTAATAAATTATGATTAAATTATTTAGGTGCTTCATTAGTCTATGTTTATTTATTATCATTTAAGGATTACGACAGGGCTTAAAATTAATAAATATGGGTGCGAGACTCTAAGTGCGTAATTTTCTACGTAAGACGCGGTGCCATTATTAAATTGTTTATTTATGCATGTATTAATGTTTTATCGCTGCATTTTATTATAAGAAATCATAAAATTATTTTGTAAAATTAGTGTAATTTTATAGCTACTGTCTGGACGGGAGTGTCAAAATTGGGTGTCAACACTACTTAAGTCGTATTCTTTTTGCATAAAATTTAAAAATTTAACCACTTCAAACTAATTTCAGGTATGCAGTGTCTTAAGTTTCATACCCCTGAACATTCAACCATTTTGCCAAAATTTCAATCACATGTAACTGAATTCAGTCATTTTTATCCGAACTTCATGTAAAAATGGTTAAACTTGTGCCATATATAACTTCAGAGTCAGACACCACATGCCTTTTTAAGTACCTTATATTTCATATCTTTAAAATATTGGAGTTCGGAGAGGAAGTTCTTTAATTTTGTGTCTGAATCTAAATAAAAATTCAGAATATTTTGTCTTTTCTTTTCCTAATGTATAATTATCCCTTAACCATATAGAAAGGTAAAACTAACAGAAGATGTCATTACTCATATATAAAATGCGAAGTCTCATATATACTTAATTCTTGAGCTAGACAGTATACAAGTACTTCAGAGTTCAGATAACAGAATAATATTCATTTCCAATCTTGATTTTAAGAATTTTCTGCAATTCTGCGGCGAGACAAGGGACTTCAAGAACACCTTTTTGTCGGAATCCATATTCATCTTCAGTCAGTTTCAGTAATTTCAAGAATGAAGGATTTGTGAGCCAATGCAGCTCTACAACAAACCTTTTTGGCTCTTCCTGTGCATTCACTGAGAATACTGCAAAGTATCCTTCTTTCACATCATTTGGTACCACTTCTTTGTTAGCTCTTGGGGTTGGATCAGATTGAAGGCTATTGGATTTGGGAATTAATAGAAGACGATTCTTGAGCTTTCCCATAAGACGAGTAAGCATCATTGAATCTAAATAAAAATGGTGTTATAATTAGGGGCGGAGCTACGTTGGGTCAGGGTTTCATCCGAACTCCTTCGGCGAAAAATTACACTGTATATATAAAGTTAAAATTATTTTTATGTATATATAAGAGATGTGAAACCTCATTGAGTTTTTCGTGTGCTTACTTTTTTATATTTCTAAATTTCTTTAATAAAAATTCTAGATGCGCCATGGTATGTAATAGAATAGAGGGAGTAAACATCATATATACTTTCGCAATATCCGCAATGTCACCGGCTCCTGTTTATATACTTCTGTATTAGTTCAATCAAACATTATCATCGTTGAGCTTATAAATGTGGCACTACTATCTATGAGGAGTACTAGATATATGTTTTTATACCCTGTTAGTCATGTTGAATTTCTTGTTCATGTGTATATATTTTTTTTTATGTGTCCTGTCATTTCATCTAAAAATTTAAATTATATTATTAATTAAAGAAATCACACATTTTATTTAATTAATTATCCTTAAAGTGCTCCTTCACATGCAGGCCTAGCCTTTTTACGTGAGCTTTGTGCGTGAATTTCTTTTATACTAATAGGTGACGGCTGAGCCACCTATATATCATCACAATGAATTGTTCATTAAATGTTGACATCGCGTGTATACTTGTTGAAGTATTGGTATACCCTGTTGATGTACTATTTTGTTACATGTCTAAATATACATTATACTAAATATACATTATACAAAAATAAGAAATAACATATGAATACATAAATTGACACAAACTAACACTAAATTGTGTTTAATAGTCTAGATTTTGTTTTTTTAAATATAATAATATCATCACAATGAATTGTTCATTAAATGTTGACATCGCTTACTAATATTTGTACGTATACCACTGAGTGATGGTGAGAGTGTGAGACCTGAAAATATATGTATGTCCTAGAGACAATCTGTATTAACATAAAATGTACTTTATATACATTCGTATTTATATTAATGATGATTGATATTAATTGTATTGCATTTATTGAATTATTAGTTGATTGTTTATAATATTCTATAAATGCATCCCTAGAGTTCACGTGGTTATTAATGGTGTGAGAATTAATATTATAACGTAATTCTTAAATTACATCGACTAATGATCATCGAGATTGGGATATCGATGATATGCGATACGTCGACATGTGGTATGTATCATATCTTTAGGGGATGTAGTATGTCTCACTTGCTGCGAGTTATGGCAACTCGTGATGGACACGTGTATACTTGTTGAAGTATTGGTATACCCTGTTGATGTACTATTTTGTTACATGTCTATAATGTCATCGGCGTGTGGATAGAAGTCCTTAGACTTGAGGTCAGTATCACCTTGTTTACGGAGTAATGTACTTTGATCATGTCATAAGCTCAAATGTCTTATAGGTTGAGACACGACTTATTTTGGGTACGTTACGAAGTAGATTAAAGGTGGTAGTTGAGCTACGTTTCCCTTTTCTTCTGAAAAGAAGATATTTAGAAGAGAAGTGCCTTCTCTCATTTGAGCTACGTTTCCCTTTTCTTCTAACATGATTACTGATCATGCAATAATAAAGTTGATATTTCCCTTTCTTGAATGACTATTCGTATACCAATGGGTCCTTTGTTCCCCTAACTGATATTAGGTACAATTAATTAACTTGTTCCTTCCAAAAAAAAATGGCAAAGAAGGTGCAGGGGACTTTGACGAGGCAGATTTTTTAATCGAGTTTAAATTTTATGCACAAATCGATACTCTCTTCATCTCAAAATACTTGTCAAATTTAGTTTTACGAGAATTAATTTGACTAATTACTAGAGCTAAATTGATTAAGATTAATTTAATATTTTAAAATTTAAATTTAAATATTAGAAAACTATATGAAAAATAGTATAAATTGCAATTCTCCGTGGTAAAAAAATACATTTTAAAATGTTGATTGTAAGGATGGGAGACTTCATAGAAGAAGATATCAAAACAGGGAGAATCACAAACTTAACAGTGTTGCACGCAACGAGCAAAGCAATCCAGTCGGACTCGTTTGGGGTAGCAATCAAGAGAAAGAGGGACGAACAATCCAGGAGCGTAGGCCAAACAAAATGTCAACCTATCAAAACACCAAAAATCCTCAGCCTTTCTACTATGGCCAAAACACCCAAAATCCCCACCTTACTATCTACACTCACCTGATCCGTATCCTGTTTACTACACCCAACCAACATATAACGCAACTCTAGCACCCATTTACTTCTCATCATACCGACCTACATACTCACAAAACCAAACGTTGGCCGCACCCAAAGTCAACCATGGAAAAAGCCAGCCAAAATCTACACTCCTCTGGATGAGCCTTTACCACAGTTGTACGAGAGGTTGAGAGCTGCAGGGATACTCCAACCAATCCCAACAAATATTCCCAATCCTACCCTCAAGGGGTATGACGACACTAAACGTTGTGCATATCATTCAGGAGCCATCAGACATGACACTGGGAATTGTTATCCCTCAAAGATAAAATTGAAGCCTTAATCAAGGATGGGGTGATTCAACTGAAAGAGGTCGCCCCCAATGTGCATATGGTAACCATCAACGAAGCACATAATTTGAAAGAGACCATCATGTCAGTCCACAGAGAATGAAGATTTGAGTTTTTAGCTCGCATCATCCCTGCCGAAGAATTAATGTCCGCTAATCTTGCAAAGAAAAGAGACGCTCCCTTGCCAGGACATGTTCTGCCTGAAGCGGTCATTTATCAAAGCATGCATTGCGAAGGAATCAAAAGAAAATGATGCTGAAAACCACACCAACTGTCTAAGATGCAAAATGGGACTTGTACCCCTGTCCTGGTCCTCCGTAAAGCTTGATAGAACTTTGTACTATTTTAAAATAAATTGATTGGAACTACGTTATGAACTGATTCCCTCGGCGGGATACGTAGGCGACTATATCGGCTTCGGTTCCACTTTTAGAAAAATTCCAATTCCCTTTCGCTTGTAACGAACTACGTTTATGACTTGATTCCCTCTACGGGATACGTAGACGGCCTATATCGGCTTCGGTCACACCATTAAAAACTTTTCTCCCTTGTTTTGGATATGGCGAAATTCACATATTTGAAACTGGGACAATTTTTTAGGTTTCTCCGCAAAAAAAGACGTCAATAAACACAGAAACGTTGATCTTGAAAATCCGACAAGAACCTTTTCACAAGCACTTTGTTTTGTTATAAATAAACCTTCTCGCCAAGACATGAAACCAGACAGGGGTTACAGGTCCAAACAGGTCGGGCGCACAAATATCAAGGGTCAAAACTTCAAAGTCAATACGAATTAACCGCCCCCCAAAACTCACAATTTTTCTTTGAGCACAGATTTTTTCATATTAGCAAAAACGGAAAAGACAACAACAATCAAAATTCAAATTTCGCAATAACGTCCAGACAACAATGTCATTTCAACCCATGTGGTTCACAAATGCATAACTTTCAGACAACGACGTCATTTCAACCTCCGGCGGTTCCTAAACTCACAAGTTTTCTTTGAGTGCAGATTTTAGGTTAACAGAACCATCAAAACCGCAACACTGATGTGTAATTCCGAGAAATTTCTGCATCGCAATTCAGCCCAAAGGGATCACACTCCTATTAGGCGGCTACGCAAAATTGACCGACATGGTGCATCGACATTATGTTTGCACAATGACGATATTTCGGCTCACATGGTCACATTCTTATCCTCATTCAATCATTTCGCATATTTATATATCCATGCACTAACTATTTCATTCATCTTTTGTAGAAACTTGTGCATATTAGCTCAGCCGCAAGACCACAATCGCACGCGTCTATCAAGACGTCATTTGGCTCACGGGGCCACACTCTTATCCTCATTTCTCAAATCACTTTACGGTTCTAACTATTTTATTCGATTTATATTCTGCAGGTAATTTCATCATAATAGCCTGGCCCACCGGTTCAAAATCATCGTATCGTCTATCAACGACGTCTTCTTATTACGTCCACACAACGACGTCAGTTCAATTACATCTATCAGTGACACTTCTCTTATTATGTTTATTCAACGACATTGTCTTATCGTCTATCAATGACGTTCCCTTATTACGTCTATTCAACGACGTCCTATTACATCCATCAATGACGTTTTCTTATTACGTCCGCACAACGACGTCCTCTTATTACGTCCGCACAATGACGTCAGCTCAATCACGTCTATCAGCGACGCTTCTCTTATTACGTCTATTCAACGACGTTGTCTTATCTTCTATCAATGATGTTCTCTTATTATGTCTATTCAACGACGTCCTATTACATAAATCAATGATGTTCTATTATTATGTATTTTCAACGACGTTCATCTTATTACGTCCGCACAACGATGTTTCTCCTTTTATGGCTATCAATTACATCCTTTTATTGCGTCTATTCAACGACGTTCATTTTATTACGTCCGCACAACGACGTTTCTCTTATTACAGTTATTAATAATTCCCGTTATTTACAACGAACTACGTTATGACCTGATTCCCGTACTAGGATACGTAAGCGGCCTATATCGGCTTAGGTCACACCATCAAAATTGTCAACACAATGACACTCTAAAATTGTCAACACAATGACACCATCAAAATTGTCAACACAATGACACCCTCAAAACTGTCAACACAATGATGTCATCTGCATTACATCAACACAATGACGTCATTGGGTCAACACAATGACGTCATTATTACGTCAACACAATGACGTCATCTGCATCGAGTCAACACAATGATGTCATTATTACGTTAACACAATGACGTCATCTGCATCGGATCAACACAATGATGTCATCATCACGTCAACACAATGACGTCATCTGCATCGCGTCAACACAATGACGTCATCATAACGTCAACACAATGAACGCCTTACAAGTGTATTTTATAAAACTTTAATTTTATACACATATAATTTTCAAACAAACTACCTTTCATGCATTTTTAAAACAAACCTTATGCAAATTTCTTAATAAATATATAATCTTTCAAGTGATTATTTACAACATCTTTTCTTAACTCTATGCTTTCAAAACATGCATTTTTACATAGTAATTAACCTAAATTTGACCGGACAAGCGCAAGTTTGCGGATCTTAGAGGATGCCTAACCCCTTCCCTTTAGGATAATGAAGAACTCTTACCTAGAATCTCATTAAGTTTTGCAGACCATTAAAAGAAGTTATTTTTAGCATATTTTTGCTAAGTAGATGTCCTAATTCATCTTTAAAATAATTAGGTGGCGACTCCTTAAAATAAATTTAGGAATCACCATACATAGTACATCATTTCCGACTCCGATTGAAATGGGGTATTACACCCTTTATAAACCAGTTGCTCTGATTCACCGGAGCAGCCAACCACCCATCGTCAATGCCACCACCATTACAGCCACTACACCTCATTATCGACGCCGCCACAACCACCACCACTAGATCTTACACCCACCACCACCACAACGTCGACCACCACACAAACCCTACAAAAATTCATTCACAACACACATTTCATTTTTCATTATTTTGGTCCCATTTTATTAAGTTGTTACCGATTGGATATATCCATTTTAAGTTGGTGTGTAATTGATGTTCTTGATCTAAAAAATTAACATAGAAGTTTTTTGGTCGGCAATGTCGGTGGTTGGCTGGAGTTTAGTCAGAGCTGGCAGTGGTGGTGTTCTTCGACGTAGAAGGGACACTATCGCCTCCACCGCCACACCTCCAACAACTATGGGAAACACACCACCGCCGGAGCTTTGACCACCAGGCTCCGGAGAACCCTTCTAACACACACACACATATTGACATGTTGGTGCATGTGTATTGGTGAAAAGATTATATTTTGGGAAGTGGGGTTTCTTTAATTTTGATAATTGTCTGGGAGGCAGTGGCGTGGTGGTGGCTGTGGAGAGGGGTTCGCTGGAGCCTGGCGGCCGAAGCTCCGGCGGTGGAGAGGGCAGCGTCGATGGCTGTTGGAGATAAAGGTGGGTCCCACCCTCCACGTAGATACCATATGGCATCCACATGGCATTTTCCATCCATGGAGGTCAAATATAACAAGTTTGCTAACGGAAATGACATATTTGATCTCACACTTTAATGGAGGACAAATATGACCATTTTCCAAAAGTTGGATGGCAAATATGACTTTTTCCCTATTTTTATTTCCTGAGGCGAAATTTATTGAGTTACAAAGCGCTAAAGTGACATATCATTTGTATCTAGGTACTAACAATTTGACCTTTTATAAACCCCATTTGAATTTGATAAAGTGTGCCACCGATTAGGATTTTTGGTCGGGTCCAGTCCGATATTTTTAATTGGCCTTTTATTCATTAGATAGAATAAAAAAAGAGTAAAAATATATTAATCATGAAATTATGTGATTATCCACTATGAGATAGTACTTTTTGGAACATATTTGGTTTTATGTTGCAGGTAAATTAATCAAGTTAAGTGGCTTTTTTAGTTTTCAGATATTGGTGGGTATAAATCATATTTCATTTATTGAAGAGTGCAGATATGGGCTGGAGTATTTTTTGAAGGCCCCAGACGTCTTTGAGCTCTGTGCTATAGCACAGTTGGTACAGGCCCAAAGACGCCGCCGTGTATAGCCAAATGCCTAAGGTTGTGACTGTATTGTTATAGAGGGTAAGTTAGTTACTTTAATATAATAATAGATGGTCATAGGTCCTTATTGTTATAATTGGAAATTAAATTATTATACATTATATATGTTTGGTTCTTGTATTTTCGTATTATGTTGCTGCTCTTCTTTTCTTTCTTTTTTGCGAATTTTAATTTGTGTATTTTTTTCTATGTTGTGGTGAATCTTCATAATGTTGTTGATGACTGAGCATGTGTTTATATGTGACTGAATATGCCTTCTCCGAAATACCTTATTCAATGTATAGTTTGTGGGATTTTTGATGAAGAGTATGAGTTTGTTTGAGGCAAATTAGGTCTCTCCTGGCATGTTTTTTTGGTTTATGAAACTGAACTTAGGCCTATTATGTCATAATTTATCAATGAAATTTATTTGGTGTATGTAGTTGACGTTTTTGATTGTTTAGTGTAGTTTTTATTTTGTTAAATTCTTTAATTTTTTGCAATATGAAGTTATACCTTAAGGTACAACAACAATAACATACCCAGTGAAATCTCACAACGTGAAAAAATTATACCTATAAACTTATCTAAAGTGTTTACAGTTTATTTTAGTATTTTTGATATTGTTTCTATACATTTTTTGTTATACCTAACCTCGGTCAAAATCTGATTTATTTTATGCCTAAAAAGGCATAACTCTGTATGTCTATCGCTGCCTTAAGGCATATCTTGTTCAACAAAATATGCTTAATAAGGTAGAGTTATACATAGAGAGACTTGAACAAAATAAATTATGCCTAAACCATATTTTTTTATAAGTCTTCATGATTTAGTATTATATAAGTAGTGTTTCTCCTATATATTTTTCTACTACTTGATTATGTTCTAAGTCTTCCTTATTCAGCAGAGTTTTTGATAAAATTATGTCTTAAGGCATAATTTATTCAACAAACTCTGCCAAATAAGATAAACTTTTATTCGGTTATTGAAATTACTATGTTTTCTTATCATACAACTGCTTTGTGGGACTGAATAAATTAACTTTATGATTTATCAAAAACTGGCATAAAGGTAACAAAGTTCTGCCTTAAGGCCTTATTTTATATCCCAAAAATTTGTGAATTTCTTAAGGCCTATTTTTATGGTCCAATGTTGGTCAAGTTCTGCCTTAAAGACCTAAGTTTATGTACCAAAATTAATCAAATTAATACTTAAAGCATAATTTTATATCTCAAAAGTTGGTACATTAAAGCATAATATGCCAGAGTTAGTCAAGTTCTTCAATAAGACCTGATTTTATGTTCCAAAATTTATCAAGTTCTGCTTTAAAGGTCAAAATTTGTTCCATAGTTTGTCAAAATTATAATTCCAAAGTTAGTGAAACTCTACCTTAAGTCCAAGTTTGCATAACTTATTGGACAGAATTTACAATTTGTATAACACTGCAAAGGTCTATCTCTGTTTTTTCGATAGATGTATTCTAAAATTATGTCGTTAAGGTAGAGTTTGGGTAACTTAGGCTAACTTATGCCTAAAAGGCACAATTTGTATAACCCAAGATTCATTCTTTACAATGTGATAGTATTTGATGGACATCTTTAAAATTAAGTGGCTATAAGAGTAAAATAGAGATGATGTCATTAAAGAATTATCAAATAAGAAAATGTGACATTTATTTTAGAACTGATTAAAAAGGAAATATTATCATATAAATTGAGACGGAGAGTATATATTCTATTTTAACTTTCTTCTTCTAACTTTTATAGTTGCAATTTAGTTTTTATTTTAATAATTTCCTCTAATATCTCTATTCCAACTGATCACAATACAGTCCGTCGGTATTTACGCTCTGTAATATTTTATTGCTTTTAATTTTGATTTTTCTTATGGTTGATCTTCAACTCACACACCAATATTTCCTCCGTCTCAAAAAGATTGATCTAGTTTGACTTGACATAGAGTTTAAGAAATAAAAGTAGACTTTTGAAATGTGTGGTCCAAAACAAATCTTAAATATTTGTGTGGTTATAAATGATCTCATAAATTTAATTTGTTTCTAAATATAGAATGATGTTAATTTTTTGAAATAAACTAATAAGAAAAGTAGGTTAATCTTTTCGGGGCGGAGAGAGTAAATACTCCATTGCATTTCTATTTAATTGGGGTGTTAGCCTTTTACCTATCATTTAACAAAATATTACTTCCTCCGTACACTTTTACCTGTATAATATTCTAAATATAAATTTTTATTTTAACTTGTCACTTGTAGCATATCAAGAGAAGATATTTTTGTTCTGTTTTACCTATAATTTTAATTACTCATCTCAAATTATTTTTCAAGTTCATTAAAAATATTCACTCATTAATATGAGTATTATAGTAAATCATATACTTTATTTATTATTTTTAAGGGGTGTTTAAAGTTTAGGAAAAGTAAAAGTGAATGAATTGAGTAATACTAAGAGCTTCTTTATTACTACTAATTTACATTTATTATTATTGGTATTTGACAGCATTGATCTTTAATTGTCATGTTTTTTTAGAGTCAAGTCTATGTGAATTTTAATTAATATCTTAAATTATATCTTTTCATTAAATTGATATGAGAAAAGTTACGATTTATATTTTTAGTATAGTTTTTTAATATCTCATTTAATTGTAAAATATTGAGTTGATTTAATTCAATTTAGCTTTAAAAATTAATCAAATTAACTTTCGAAAAACTAAACATTACAAGTAATTTGGGACGGAGGGAATAATTAATTGCATACCACTTTTATAAGTAATTACCTCAGCCAAATGCATAAACTTAAAATTAGGGAACTATGTCATTAATGATTGGTGGTATAACTAATCATATTGTGTATTAGTAATTACTTGAATTATATATTATAGGCATAATAATGAGTAATTTTTTCGGCCTAAAACAAAAGCTGTGGACTTGGGGTAGAGTCGATCCCTGCTATATTCAAGGCTGAGATGAGAGGCACAGATATACGATTCTAGAATCACTACTTGTTAGTGTCAATCTAGACCTTTCAATAAGCAATTACAATAATATGATAATGATTCAAATGTAATTGAACTTAACAATAGTGAAAAACAACAAATTGAAAACACACATTGACTTGTATCGATAGAGGCCTGCAATGCAGTGACCTAAGACAAAAATTCGCCCCCACTCGTACTGTAATTTCACGGACGTCTATCTTGAGGATACAACTATCTGGTTCAGGTTCGTGCACGAGAACTTGATCCTTGACGAATTTACTTTATGTGTTTTCCAGAAAATATCTTTTGAGGAAGAAGATGAAGATTGAGCAACAATCTTAGATCATTAATTGTGTTTAATGATAGATTGTAATGTATTGAGTATTGTATATCTTCAAACAAGTGATCAACATGTTTTTATATAGCATAAAATTCGACCAGAAGTGACCTTTCATCCAAAGGTTGTGACTTGTTATGAACAGTGACAACTTTTGGAATTTCTCGAAAATTACCGTTGCGAAGCGCCGCGGCCCTAATTCAATTTCCAGATTTCAGTGGCTCACTGCCAATCAGGCGTCGCGACCCTTCCATCAGGCGCCGCAACCCTAATCACGGGATTATTTCCCTTTCGGCTGGACGAGCACCGCGACCACGACCACAGCGGCGCGCGGCTCGACCAATATTTTTGAAGTTATTTTTTATCACTTTACTCTTCTTCTTCTTCAAGTTCCAACAATACCCCACATTTTCTATTTACACATCTAGCAATACCCCACATGTGGATAGAAAATAAGATAAAGAGGAACTTATCGTTATTTTTGAAAAACGCGATATGACATGCATCAGAAACGGTGTCTTTTGGACTTGAACCTTTCGTAGTGAATACCTATCGGATCTACTTGTGAAATAATGAACGTATTTCTTGAACTATTCACGTTTTGTAGTAAACCAAGACAACAAGTATCACACACATCTATCCCACCATAAAGGCTTTTGAGTATTATTAAGAATAATATATTCATCCCTTAAAACATCAACAGATTAACACACTTAATACATCATATGAATGAGCATATGTGTGTTTTATGTTCCTTGAGTCTTCCCCAACTAGTTTTCCTATTGAACCTAAACCATGGGATCTCTAATTCTGATAGGTTAGGTTTCCGTCAGTTAACGACTCATTGTATTGGCTTTAAGCTCATTCCCCTCGATGTAAATACAACTTGCTCTCTTGTAAGGTCTTTTGTCAAAGGATCCACTATATTGTCCTTTGACTTTACATAATCAATGGAAATAATTTCATTCTTCAGCAAGCTTCGTATTGTATTATGACGTCGCCTTATATGCCTCGATTTGCCAGTGTATATTTGATTATTTGCCCTCGTTAGAGCAGCCATACTATCACAACGGAATACCTTCTAGGAAGTCACAGGCTTTGTCCATAACGGAATACCTTCTAGGAAGTTTCTAATCTATTCTGCCTCTTCGGCAGCTTTATCCAAGGCTACAAACTCTGCTTCCATAGTTGATCGCGTATTTATCATTTTCTTTGATGATTTCTAAGATATCGATGCTCCATCAAGTGTAAATACATACCCACTTGTGGACTTACTTTCTGAATGGTTGGAAATTCAATTAGCATCACAATATCCTTCTAACACGGGAGGATATTTTGTATAATGTAACACATAGTTCATTGTATGATTTAGATATCGTAGTGCCCTTATTAGTGCAACCCAATGATCATTTCTAGGATTATGTGAGTATCGACTAAGTCGACTCACTGTATATGCTAAATCCGGTCTTGTACAATTCATTATGTACATCAAGCTTCCAAGAACTTATGTATACTCCAATTGAGACACACTTTCACCTTCATTCTTCTTAAGGTGACTAGCGGGATCAAATGGGGTAACGACCGGTCTATCATCATAGTGTCCAAATTTTCTAAGGACCTTCTCAACATAATGAGATTGAGTTAAGATGTAACCCTCAGAATTCTTTTGAATTCTAATACCAAGAATGACATCCGTTATTCACATATCTTTCATATCGAAAGCGGCATGCAACATCTTCTTAGTTTGGTTAATTACATTCTTACGTGTTCTCATAATCAGCATATCATCCACATATAAGCATATAATGACATATGCATTATTACACTCCTTAATGTAGACACATTTGTCACATTCATTTATTTGAAAACCATTTGATAATAATGTATTATCAAACTTTTCATGTCACTGTTTTGGAGCTTGTTTAAGTCCATATAAAGACTTAGTCAATTTACAGACTTTCTTCTCTTGACCTTTAACAACAAACTCTTCGGGTTGTTCCATGTAAATTTCTTCATATAGTTCACCATTCAAGAATGCAGTTTTCACATTCATTTGGTGTATTTCCAAATTATGAATCGCTGCTATAGCAATTAACGTTCTTATAGACGTAATTCTAGATACTGGTGAGTAGGTATCAAAGAAATCTACACTTTTTTGTCTAAACCCTTTGGCTACTATACGAGCTTTGTATTTTCTATAGTACCATCAGGCCTTAGTTTCTGTTTGAAAATTCATTTATGGCCTATTGATTTTTGTTCCAGAGGGAGATCAACCAATTTCCATGTATTGTTTTGTACAATGAATTCTACCTCACTTTGAATAGCCTCCTTCCAATAAGGTGCTTCAGATGATTCCATAGCATCCCTATATGTTTGAGGTTCTCCTTCAACGGAAAATATCATAAAGTCCGGTCCAAAATCTTTGACAACTTTTCCACGTTTACTTCTCCTTGGTTAAGAATTTTTTTTTGAACAGAGGAAGTAAGATTTTCATCATTTTGAGTGTCTAGGTTTGAATCATCTTGAGGCAGTGTCCTCTTCTTATTATTAGGAACACTTTTATCCTTGTCTTTGTAAGAAAAAGTATCCTAAAAAAATTATGCTTCAGCAGATTCCATAAGTGTGTTTTTGTGAATACCTTCAACATCGGAATGATACACCAAAAACTTACATGCTGCACTATTATTGACATGACCAATATATATGCAATCCACCGTTTTTTGTCCAAGTTTGGTTCTCTTTGGTAAGGAAACTTGAACTTTCGCTAGGCAACCCCACACTTTCATTCTTTTGAAAGTAGGCAATCTTCCTTTCCACAATTCACAAGGAGATTGATCATTTTTCTTTTGAGGAATTTTGTTCAATATCATATTTGCAGTAATTAACGCCTCACCCCATAGAGTAAGGGGTGCTCCCGAACTAATCAACATTGAATTTATCATATTCTTCAATGTTCTATTCTTACGTTCGGCAACTCTATTTTGTTTTAGAGTATATGGCGCAGTGGTTTGATGAACTATACCATTAGTAGAGCAGAATTTTTTGAACTCATTCGATTGATATTCACCACCTTTATTTGATCTTAGAATTTTGATTCTTTTGTCAAGTTGGTTTTCCACATCTGCTTTGTATGTTTTAAACATGTTCAAAACCTCATCTTTGGTATGTATTAAGTATACATAACAAAATTTACTGCAATCATCGATAAACAATATATAATAGTTCTTTCCTCCACGCGATGAACTTGCTTGGTAATCACACAAATCACTATAAATTAAATCAAGCACTTCATTTGATTTCACAACAGATTTATGAGGATGACTCGCATATTTTGATTCTATGCAAACTCCACACTTAGTCATTTTGTTCATTGAGCATTTTGGCAACATGTCTAACTTTATCATTCTTTGTAAATAGCGATAATTAACATGGCCTAATTGAAAATACCATAACGAAGATGAATCAACCATATACATAGAAGTAGTGCTAGTGCCTGCATTTTCATTAATAATGACAACTGCCTAAGTAGGTACAATAGATAGTTTGAAGAGCCCCTCACTGAGGTAACTCTTTCCTATATACACCCCACCTTTGGTGAGTACAAATTTATCAGATTCAATTACAATTTTGAAGCCCTTGTTGCTAAGAACAGACCCAGAAATTAAATTCTTACAAATTTCAAGCACGTGCAACACATTTCGACAGCATAACGCTGCATCTATAACATATGCCCAAAGTAGGCGAGCCGGCAAGGCTGCCTTACACAACTAACGAACATGTCATAACAGGCTAGCCGACTAGGCTGCCACCCAATAAGATCACATAGACACGAGAACAGTCAAATTAGGCATCCGGCGAGGCTGCTACAATATACGGGAACATCCCCAAAATGAGTACAACAATACAGCTGACTAAAACGCATATACAATCTACTCAAGTCCAAAATACATCTACCACCCACAACTGTCTACAGACCTCTAAGAGTACGATAATGACATATAACGGGACAGGGCCCCGTCGTGCCCCTAAATATATACATAAATCTGAAAGAGGTTCTGTACCAAAATTATAAGCTCTTAATCAAGGAGCTTTCCAATCAGCTGAGTAGATGCCCTAGACTGGAGGGTCACCTATCTGAGCACCAGAACCTGCGGGCATGAACGCAACCCCCGAGGAGAGGGGGGTCAGTACGAAATAATGTACTGAGTATGTAAACATGAAATACTGTAAATAAGATCACAATTGTGCCATGTAAAGTAGAGAGTCAACTGTGTCATAAGAGAATGAGAGTCGTACCAGTAATCATGAATGTTTAATCATATAATCATCAGATATAAGTAAATGAATAAACTGCCCGACCCTTTGGTGAGGGACGCGGTGAAATATACTGTCCTGGGTATCTGTACCCGCATCACGGATGCATGTCCGTGGAATCATCATATATGTATACCTAAATTGCTCGGCCCTCTAATGAGGTACGCGGTGAATCATCCTATAATATGTGCACGAATCTGCCCGGCCCGGGACGCGGTGAAGTGGAATAGTAATACTTTGCACGAGTGGATATCATGAGCAACTATATGCAATTTTAAATCATCTCTTGACTCATAATAAAATCATTAAATAACTCCTTACTAGTAAATCACATGTACTTTTCATAACTCATATTATTAGGAATTTTAGACTGTGTAGATATCATGTACGTCCACCGTACATTCACTTTGTACAAGACACATGCCAAATGAAAGGAGTAATAATTCACATAATCATGCCAAAAGAAAGAAGGATAGACTCACATACCTTTTAGGCGAACTAATCAACTTAATGCTACGATAAGCCTCGTCTAGTACGTCAACCTATAATAGTGATAGTAAGTTATATAGAATAACGGCTTCCTATTTCTATAAAAATTCGGGCAGCACTTCCCCTGTTTATGTGTGTATCCACAATTAGCCAACAAGCCAGCAATACCAATAACAAGTCATCACTTAATAATATAATCACAATAGCCCACATACTTGACACATACCATCATTATACAACCTTTTTCCTTACCTTTATGGAATATAATCCAAGAAACAATTTAGGTGATTAGTTCACTTATTTATCCTATTCATCCAACCCTTAATCCATAATAAAGTAGTCAATTAAGGCAGTCCATAAATTCTAACAATACCAACAAAAGTTCAAGTCTTCTAGTTTACAACACCTCACCTTACTACACTTTAGTTCCTTGTAAGATATGTATTGGCAATTACCACAAGTTCATGATTTATATTCCATCATATAACTTAGCAAAACAACCTTTAAACGAGACAACCACGTCCAACAATCCCATGGAAGTTTCGGCTAACAACAACAAGAATTCCATTTATTTTCTTAATTTCTAAATATCCAATTTTTGGTCCAACACTTTCATTTAATAAATCACAACTTTAAATCTCAAGATTTCTTTCAATCTTATCATGCAATTGGTGACAATACTAACAAAAATAACACTTAATTTCAATGTACACAAAATGGGTCCTAAAATCGGTCTCAACATCCAAATTCCACATGCATTGTCTTAATACCATTTTTTCCCCAACACAAGTCCATTACTTCAACTACAACAATATACAACTTCAATTATAGCATAGAAAGAAGAATTTTCATACCTTAATCTAATCCCCAAAACAGTCCCGATTTTTAGCCACTGCTTCGTCATCTTAACTTGTAACGTCCATAACTCTCTACTCCGGTGTCATATCGATGAGAGGTTTGTTGCGTTGGAAACTAGACTAGATGAACTTCATTTTAGGCTTTTGAAACACCCAAAACCCCTAAATACGAGGAGATATACCCCTCCAAATTTGAATAAAATTCTGCCCAAAATCCTGATTTTCTGCCCATTTTTCTTGGCCCCTCTTCTTGCCAAAATTTTCACTTCTTCCACTCCAATTCAACATGCAAACATCTACAACGTTTACCCATCATCTACACATGTATTGCTTCCCAATAATTGCATCAAAACTTGAATTTTTTTCGGCCCTAAAATCTGCTCAGCAGTCCCGTCGAAACCCACTATTTTTGGGTCCAAAATTCTCTAATTCTTGGCTTAATTGGGTAGGATAATTTAATCCAAGAAAGATGAAGTAACAAGCTTGAATTTTTCTTGCTAAAGGGGGGGGGGGGATTTTCGACCAAGGTAGGGGGAAGGGAAGAGAAGATTTGATTTTGTGTTAAAGTGGAAAAATGAACTTGTTAGGGCAATTAAAGTCCAATTTTTAGATTTTTAAAAGTGCATTTAGGTCCCCCTTCATATTACACTTTAACCCTCTAAGTGCTTATTAAACTAAATTAATCTCCCAAGTAATAAACCTTAATCCATTTCTTTAAATCTTGATTTCCGTTTCCTTTAATTCCCGAGAATTCCATAAGGTCCCGTATTCTCCATGTCGTAATTCTTATAATATGTGGTAATCCTTAATGGGAATATATATAACTTATCATATTAAGTTCTCATTGACGTGCTCGTAGCTTATGTAAATATAACTTATATCTATTATCTGAATCTTAATCTTAATGACGTTCTTAACCCTTGTCTTAACTTACGAGGTGTAACAGAAAACATGTCATTTTCTGAACATACATGCATTATAGCACCCATGTCCATCCACCAATCGGTTGAATTTATAACCAAATTTTCTTGAGCAGCCACAACTCCAATGAATTGATTCTTAGTTTCAGCCCAGTTGGATTGGTTGACATTACTCGAACCTCCAACACCACCACCTTGACTCTTGCGAAGGCGATAATCTTTTGCTCTGTGCCCAGGTTTTCCACATACCCAACATAGTCCTGGTTGTGGTTTCTTGAATGCGTTGGTCCTTTGTGGAGCGAGTGCATTCCTCCCGGTTGCAAAAGATGGCTTGACACCAATAAATTTGCCATTGCCTTCTACCATGTTGACATTAGGTTCCAATGAAACAACATCAGCCCTTTCATTCTTTCGGTTATCCTCTTCAACACGAATTTTCAGAACCGGTTGCTCAAAACTCATCTCATCGGTTAGATGCTTCAAATAAACGTTAAAATCCTTTCAAGAAGGAGGTAATTTCTCAATAATAGCACCAACAAGGAAATTTTGGTTAAGGCCCATACCTTCAACCTTTAGTTCGTGAACAATGACTTGAAGTTCCTCCACTTGCTTGACAACAGGCTTTGCTTCACTCATCTTGAGGTTCAGAAACTTTCCGATGACGAACTTCTTCGAACAAGCAACCTCAGATTTGTACTTGTTCTTAAATGACTGTCATAACTCCCGTGTTGATCCGAACGTGGAGTATATATCATAGAGAGTATCATCCAAGACGTTGAGAATGTAGTTCTTGCAAAGAAACTCTTGGCTCCACCAAGTCTCAATAGCCTTCAGCCTTTCAGCTCTCTCCGCATCAGTAGGAGCATTCTCCCCTTCTCCCCTTCTCCTTCCGGTAGTGTCGTAGGAGCCTCAGCAGTCAAGACATTTGCCATATGGAGAGTGGTCAAATAAAACACAATCTTTTGTTGCTAGCGTCTGAAATCAGAACCCTTGAATTTCTTGGGTTTCTCAACATTGTTTTTCATCATTGATGATCCAGATTGATCCATTTTTGCAAATCAGGAAATAAGAATTCTCTGAAAATTTTGCAAACTCAACAACGTCAGAAAAATGTATTTTCTGAAATTCCTGTCTTAGATTGTTAGTGTCAATCTAGACCTTTCAATAAGCAATCACAATAATATAATAATGATTTAAATATAATTAAACTTAACAATAGTGAAAAACAACAAACTGAAAACACACACTAACTTGTGTCGATAGAGGCCTGCAATGCAGTGACCTAAGACATAAATTCGCCCCCACTCGTGTTGTAGTTTCACGGATGTCTATTTTGAGGATACAACTATCTGGTTCAGGTTTTTGCACGAGAACTTGATCCCTGACGAATTTACTTTATGTGTTTTTCCAGAAAATATCCTTTGAGGAAGAAGATGAAGATTGAGCAACAATCTTAGATCATTAATTGTGTTTAATGATAGATTGTAATGTATTGAGTATTGTATATCTTCAACAAGTGATCAACCTGCTTTATATAGCATAAAATTCGACCAGAAGTGACCTTTCATCCAAAAGTTGTGACCTGTTATGAACAGTGACAACTATTGAAATTTCTGGAAAATTACCGTTGCGAAGCGCCGCAGCTCTTGTCCTCAGCGCCGCGACCCTAATTTAATTTCCAGATTCCAGTAGCTCACTGCCAATCAGGCGCTGCGACCCTAATCACATGATTATTTCCCATGCTCACTGGACCAGAGGCGCCGTGGCCCTCACCCTGGGCGTCGCGGCGCTTCGACCAATATTTCCAAAGTTATTTTTTTATCACTTTACTCTTCTTCTCTAGAAGTTCCAACACTACTTAAGTCTTATTCTTTTTGCATAAAATTTAAAATTTTAACCACTTCAAACTAATTTCAGGTATGCAGTGTCTTAAGTTTCATACCCCTGAACATTCAACCATTTTGCCAAAATTTCAATCACATGTAACTGAATTCAGTCATTTTTATCCGAACTTCACGTAGAAATGGTTAAACTTGTGCCATATATAACTTCAGAGTCAGACACCACATGCCTTTTTAAGTACCTTATATTTCATATCTTTAAAATATTGGAGTTCGGAGAGGAAGTTCTTTAATTTTGTGTCTGAATCTAAATAAAAATTCAGAATATTTTGTCTTTTCTTTTCCTAGTGTATAATTATCCCTTAACCATATAGAAAGGTAAAACTAACAGAAGATGTCATTACTCATATATAAAATGCGAAGTCTCATATATACTTAATTCTTGAGCTAGACAGTATACAAGTACTTCAGAGTTCAGATAACAGAATAATATTCATTTCCAATCTTGATTTTAAGAATTTTCTGCAATTCTGCGGCGAGACAAGGGACTTCAAGAACACCTTTTTGTCGGAATCCATATTCATCTTCAGTCAGTTTCAGTAATTTCAAGAATGAAGGATTTGTGAGCCAATGCAGCTCTACAACAAACCTTTTTGGCTCTTCCTGTGCATTCACTGAGAATACTGCAAAGTATCCTTCTTTCACATCATTTGGTACCACTTCTTTGTTAGCTTTTGGGGTTGGATCAGATTGAAGGCTATTGGATTTGGGAATTAATAGAAGACGATTCTTGAGCTTTCCCATAAGACGATTCTTGACACAAACTAACACTAAATTGTGTTTAATAGTCTAGATTTTGTTTTTTTAAATATAATAATATCATCACAATGAATTGTTCATTAAATGTTGACATCGCTTACTAATATTTGTACGTATACCACTGAGTGATGGTGAGAGTGTGAGAACTGAAAATATATGTATGTCCTAGAGACAATCTGTATTAAGATAAAATGTACTTTATATACATTCGTATTTATATTAATGATGATTGATATTATTGTATTGCATTTATTGAATTATTAGTTGATTGTTTATAATATTCTATAAATGCATCCCTAGAGTTCACGTGGTTATTAATGGTGTGAGAATTAATATTATAACGTAATTCTTAAATTACCTCGACTAATGATCATCGAGATTGGGATATCGATGATATGCGATACGTCGACATGTGGTATGTATCATATCCTTAGGGGATGTAGTATGTCTCACTTGCTGCGAGTTATGGCAACTCGTGATGGACACGTGTATACTTGTTGAAGTATTGGTATACCCTGTTGATGTACTATTTTGTTACATGTCTATAATGTCATCGGCGTGTGGATAGAAGTCCTTAGACTTGAGGTCAGTATCACCTTGTTTACGGAGTAATGTACTTTGATCCTGTCATAAGCTCAAATGCCTTATAGGTTGAGACACGACTTGTTTTGGGTACATTACGAAGTAGATTAAAGGTGGTAGTTGAGCCAAGATTAGGATTCATTCTTCGAATGTATATTCGAGTGAACACTCAGATGCTTATATGGCATTAGGTTGACTAAGTCGTTGGCCAACGCAATGGACATGTCTTTGATATAGTCCTGTTGTCAACTAATATAGATGAGTTATAATGATCAAGTCATTTTGATAGACACTTGACAAATCCTAAGCTTCATTGAGTGTGTCGTGAAAAATGATTTTATATTCCCACATAGAGGTTCAGTTCACACGTTTCATGTAGCTAAACTTTACATATTGAGTTCGTCTTCCGGCGCAGTCTAGGAGTTCTGTGAAGACCCTAATGTTGTTAGTGTCGATATGTAAAGGCCTGAAGAGTAACGCTAAGTCAAATGTTCCGTCGATTGAAGGATGTAATTAGAAGGAGACTATATAATGTTCGGTTGATAACCGGGACATTAGAAATGGAAACAAGGCAGAAAATGGGATAGGGCCGCGGCGCCAAAACGTGTGTCGAGCGTCGCGGCGTCACTTATGCAGGACCGCGGCGCGTCCAGTGAATCTGAAGCTGGCCCAGTCTGATGAGTTGTTAAATGGGCTGGCCCATGGGGAACGCTAAGTTGTCCTTTTCAACTATAAATAAGAGGGTTTCCCTCCCATTTCATTACACCAAAATCAAGAGAGTATTATCTTCTAAAACTCTGCTGGAATCCCTAGCATTTCAAGACTTAGCAAATTACATCAAAATTTTGACTTGCAAATCGAGGAACATTTGTGTGCGCATCCTCGGACTACACAAAACTCCAGTCTCAGATTGCTATCTACAATGTAAGTCTTCGTTTGAAGTATTACATTATTACTCTGTGTTATTTACATTATATAATCATACTACAGTTTGACCGTCATGTCGGGTTTGAAACATAAATTCCATCACTTTCTTCCTCATCATCAGGCCCTCTTCACAGAGGAGAAGAATTGAAGGAGAAATATCACATAAAACACCCTCCAAACTAACAACAAGATAAAGACGAACCGAATATCCATAAAAAATTTAATGGCTCACATGAAAGTGTTCACTGAAAAGAAGATATATAGAAGAGAAGGGCCTTCTCTAATTTGAGCTACGTTTCCCTTTTCTTCTAACATGATTACCGATCATGCAATAATAAAGTTGATATTTCCCTTTCTTGAATGACTATTCGTATACCAATGGGTCCTTTGTTCCCCTAACTGATATTAGGTACAATTAATTAACTTGTTCCTTCCAAAAAAAATGGCAAAGAAGGTGCAGGGGACTTTGACGAGGCAGATTTTTTAATCGAGTTTAAATTTTATGCACAAATCGATACTCTCTTCATCTCAAAATACTTGTCAAATTTAGTTTTATGAGAATTAATTTGACTAATTACTAGAGCTAAATTGATTAAGATTAATTTAATATTTTAAAATTTAAATTTAAATATTAGAAAACTATATGAAAAATAATATAAATTGCAATTCTCCGTGGTAAAAAAATACATTTTAAAATGTTGATTGTGAGGATGGGAGACTTCATAGAAGAAGATATCAAAACAGGGAGAATCACAAACTTAGCAGCGTTGCACGCAACGAGAAAAGCAATCCAGTCGGACTCGTTTGGGTAGCAATCAAGAGAAAGAGGGACGGAGTATCCTCTGTCATGACAATCCAGGAGCGTAGGCCAAACAAAATGTCAACTAACCAAAACACCAAAAATCCTCAGCCTTTCTACTATGGCCAAAACACCCAAAATCCCCACCTTACTATCTACACTCACCTGATCCGTATCATGTTTACTACACCCAACCAACATATAACGCACCTCTAGCACCCATTTACTCCTCATCATACCGACCTACATACTCACAAAACCAAACGCTGGCCGCACCCAAAGTCAACCATGGAAAAAGCCAGCCAAAACCTACACTCCTCTAGATGAGCCTTTACCACAGTTGTACGAGAGGTTGAGAGTTGCAGGGATACTCCAACCAATCCCAACAAATATTCCCAATCCTACCCTCAAGGGGTATGACGACACTAAACGTTGTGCATATCATTCAGGAGCCATCAGACATGACACTGGAAATTGTTATCCCTCAAAGATAAAATTGAAGCCTTAATCAAGGATTGGGTGATTCAACTGAAAGAGGTCGCCCCCAATGTGCATAATAACCCTCTGCCAAATCACGGACGTTGGTGTGCATATGGTAACCATCAACGAAGCACATAATTTGAAAGGGACCATCATGTCAGTCCACAGAGAATGAAGATTTGAGTATTTAGCTCGCATCATCCCTGTCGAAGAATTAATGTCCGCTAATCTTGCAAAGAAAAGAGACGCTCTCTTGCCAGGACATGTTCTGCCTGAAGCGGTCATTTATCAAAGCATGCATTGCGAAGGAATCAAAAGAAAATGATGCTGAAAACCACACCAACTGTCTAAGATGCAAAATGGGACTTGTACCCCTGTCCTGGTCCTCCGTAAAGCTTGATAGAACTTTGTACTATTTTAAAATAAATTGATTGGAACTACGTTATGAACTGATTCCCTCGGCGGGATACGTAGGCGATCATATCGGCTTCGGTTCCACCTTTAGAAAAATTCCAATTCCCTTTCGCTTGTAACGAACAACGTTTATGACTTGATTCCCTCGACGGGATACGTAGACGGCCTATATCGGCTTCGGTCACACCATTAAAAACTTTTCTCCCTTGTTTTGGATATGGCGAAATTCACATATTTGAAACTGGGACAATTTTTTAGGTTTCTCCGCAAAAAAAGACGCCAATAAACACAGAAACGTTGATCTTGAAAATCCGACAAGAACCTTTTCACAAGCACTTTGTTTTGTTATAAATAAACCTTCTCGCCAAGACATGAAACCAGACAGGGGTTACAGGTCCAAACAAGTCGGGCGCACAAATATCAAGGGTCAAAACTTCAAAGTCAATACGAATCAACCGCCCCTCAAAACTCACAATTTTTCTTTGAGCGCAAATTTTTTCATATTAGCAAAAGCGGAAAAGACAACAACAATCAAATTTCGCAATAACGTCCAGACAACAATGTCATTTCAACCCATGTGGTTCACAAACGCATAACTTTCAGACAACGACGTCATTTCAACCTCCGGCGGTTCCTAAACTCACAAGTTTTCTTTGAGTGCAAATTTTAGGTTAACAGAACCATCAAAACCGCAACACTGATGTGTAATTCCGAGAAATTTCTGCATCGCAATTCAGCCCAAAGGGATCACACTCCTATTAGGCGCTACGCAAAATTGACCGACATGGTGCAACGACATTATGTTTGCACAAGGACGATATTTCGGCTCACAGAGTCACATTCTTATCCTCATTCATTCATTTCGCATATTTATATATCCATGCACTAACTATCATATTCATCTTTTGTAGAAACCTGTGCATATTAGCTCAGCCGCAAGACCACAATCGCACGCGTCTATCAAAACGTCATTTGGCTCACTGTGCCACACTCTTATCCTCATTTCTCAAATCACTTTACGGTTCTAACTATTTTATTCGATTTATATTCTGCAGGTAATTTCATCATAATAGCCTGGCCCACCGGTTCAAAATCATCGTATCGTCTATCAACGACGTCTTCTTATTACGTCCACACAATGACGCCAGTTCAATTACATCTATCAGTGACACTTCTCTTATTATGTCTATTCAACGACATTGTCTTATCGTCTATCAATGACGTTCCCTTATTACGTTTATTCAACGACGTCCTATTACATCCATCAATGACATTCTCTTATTACGTCCGCACAACGACACCCTCTTATTACGTCCGCACAATGACGTCAGCTCAATCACGTCTATCAGCGACGCTTCTCTTATTACGTCTATTCAACGACGTTGTCTTATCGTCTATCAATGGCGTTCTCTTATTATGTCTATTCAACGACGTCCTATTACATAAATCAATGATGTTCTATTATTATGTCTTTTCAACGACGTTCATCTTATTACGTCCGCACAACGATGTTTCTCCTATTATGGCTATCAATGACATCCTTTTATTCCGTCTATTCAACGACGTTCATTTTATTACGTCCGCACAATGACGTTTCTCTTATTACAGTTATTAATAATTCCCGTTATTTACAACGAACTACGTTATGACCTGATTCCCGTACTAGGATACGTAAGCGGTCTATATCGGCTTAGGTCACACCATCAAAATTATCAACACAATGACACCCTAAAATTGTCAACACAATGACATCATCAAATTTGTCAACACAATGACACCCTCAAAACTGTCAACACAATGACGTCATCTGCATTACATCAACACAATGACGTCATTGGGTCAACACAATGACGTCATTATTACGTCAACACAATGACGTCATCTTCATCGGGTCAACACAATGATGTCATCATTACGTTAACACAATGAATTCATCTACATCGGATCAACACAATGACGCCATCATCAAGTCAACACAATGATGTCATCTGCATCGCGTCAACACAATGACGTCATCATAACGTCAACACAATGAACGCCTTACAAGTGTATTTTATAAAACTTTAATTTTATACACATATAATTTTCAAACAAACTACCTTTCATGCATTTTTAAAACAAACCTTATGCAAATTTCTTAATAAATATATAATCTTTCAAGTGATTATTTACAACATCTTTTCTTAACTCTATGCTTTCAAAACATGTATTTTTACATAATAATTAATCTAAATTTGACCGGACAAGCGCAAGTTTGCGGATCTTAGAGGATGCCTAACCCCTTCCCTTTAGGATAATGAAGAACTCTTACCTAGAATCTCATTAAGTTTTGCAGACCATTAAATGGAGTTATTTTTAGCATATTTTTGCTAAGTAGATGTCCTAATTCATCTTTAAAATAATTAGGTGGCGACTTCTTAAAATAAATTTAGGAATAACCATACATAGTACATCATTTTCGACTCCGATTGAAATGGGGTATTACACCCCTTATAAACCAGTTGCTCTGATTCACCGGAGCAGCCAACCACCTATCGTCAATGCCACCACCATTACAGCCACTACACCTCATTATCGACGCCGCCACAACCACCACCACTAGATCTTACACCCACCACCATCACAACATCGACCACCACACAAACCCTACAAAAATTCATTCACAACACACATTTCATTTTTCATTATTTTGGTCCCATTTTATTAAGTTGTTACCGATTGGATATATCCATTTCAAGTTGGTGTGTAATTGATGTTCTTGATCTAAAAAATTAACATAGAAGTTTTTTGGTCGACAATGGCGGTGGTTGGCTGGAGTTTAGTCAGAGCTGGCAGTGGTGGTGTTCTTCGACGTAGAAGGGACACTATCGCCTCCACCGCCACACCTCCAACAACTATGGGAAACACACCACCGCCGGATCTTTGACCACCAGGCTCCGGAGAACCCTTCTAACACACACACACATATTGGCATGTTGGTGCATGTGTATTGGTGAAAAGATTATATTTTGGGTAGTGGGGTTTCTTTAATTTTGATAATTGGTTGTGAGGCAGTGGCGTGGTGGTGGCTGTGGAGAGGGGTTCGCTGGAGCCTGGCGGCCGAAGCTCCGGCAATGGAGAGGGCAGCGTCGATGGTTGTTGGAGATAAAGGTGGGTCCCACCCTCCACGTAGATACCATATGGCATCCACATGACATTTTCCATCCATGGAGGGCAAATATAACAAGTTTGCTAACGGAAATGACATATTTGATCTCACACTTTAATGGAGGACAAATATGACCATTTTCCAAAAGTTGGATGACAAATATGACTTTTTCCCTATTTTTATTTCCTGAGGCGAATTTTTTTGAGTTACAAAGCGCTAAAGTGACATATCATTTGTATCTAGGTACTAACAATTTGACCTTATGATCGTTTATACTTTTTTAAAAAGTACGTATAGTTTAGTTACTTTAATATGATAAAAAAATAAGAAGTCGTTTGGCCATGAGAATTATTCATTTTTAAAAAATTATTTTTTAATTTATTTGTCAATCAGCGTTTGATCATGAAAATTTCAAATAAAACTTGAAGTTATATTTGAAATTTGGAGAACACCTCAAAACCTATTTTCAATTGGCCTTTTATTTATTAGATTGAATAAAAAAAAAGAGTAAAAATATATTAATCATGAAATTATGTGATTATCCACTATGAGATAGTACTTTTTGGAACATATTTGGTTTTATGTTGCAGGTAAATTAATCAAGTTAAGTGGTTTTTTTAGTTTTCAGATATTGGTGGGTATAAAATTATAAATCATATTTCATTTATTTAGAAAAATTACATTCAAACAATCAAATTTCTAAAGTATAACCAAACACAACTTTATCTTCAATTCCAATCTCAATTTATCTAAATAAAGTGAAAAATATTTTATTTGTATAGGCCTAGGACCGTCTCAAATATTTTGGGGGCCCTGTTCTAATTTATAAAAGTGGACCCTTAATATCTCAACATTGTCACACCCATTTTCGACCGCGACATTTTTTCTAGCGAACCCTGCTTAAATAAAAATGTTAGAAAATAAAAAAGTGCTAAAATGCTAAAGAGGTTAATTTTAAAAGTAAAAGGGTGCTAAAATGCTAAATGCTAAAGGGTTCGCGGAGCCGCCACCTAATTAGTTTGGGTGAATTAGGACACCTAAATGTTAACTAGTTTAAAGTAAACATTAACTCCATTTTAATGGTCTGCAAACTTAATGAGATTCCGGGCAAGGGTTCTTTATTAATCTAGAGGGAAGGGGTTAGACACCCTCTAAGATCCGCTAACTTGCGGTTATCCTGCCAAACCTAGGGTTAATTATTTATTCTGTGAAAAATGCATGTTTGAAAGATATTTAATAGAAGGTATTTTATTCAAAGATTAATATGATTAGTGCTATAAAATACATGTAAAGTTTAAAGCATGCCTTATATTATTTATAAAAATATGTGATGCAAAATGGACTTATTGGCTAAATGTACACATTTATCTACCTAATTAATCTTGGTTATGCTATACCCAATACTTAGGATGATTTTTTATTATACTTAATAGATTTCCTATATGATGTTAGATAAGAGTTCAAGGGAAAATTTGTTATGGATTTAATAAGAAACAAAATGTTGGTTTTATGATGCAAGTTAAATCATTTAGATTTTTTTTTTTTGCAGAATTTAGACATGCCTAATAAATTCTAAAAGACAAATAAAGAAGAAGTGCGTTTCTAATTATGAATTACCTTCCCACCTCATATGTTCAAAGACTAATTATTCTAGATTCCCTGTTAATTACAAAGTTAGAAAATAATTTGCAATAAACAAATAAAGGCATAAATGAGGTAATGAGGTTAAGGGAATACAGGAGTTGAAGTAGATGACTCCGTCCTATTTTGTTTTTTTAGGAATTGCCGAAGAGGGAACTCGATGGATGTAGATGCAGGCCTTTACGTTTGCCACGATGAGTTTCACTATGAGACTCTTTGTTGCTCCAGTGCGTGCCATGAAAAAAAAAAAAGGATTAGCATATGCCTCCAACTTTATCAAATAATAAATGCACATTGATATAAGATTTAACACTTTTGAATCACTTCATATCGGCAATTTGAAAGAAAAAACGAGCCCAAACAGTGGTTTACAGATGTAAGAATATGTCGGCCCAAACAACAATTAAAACAATAATTAATCGTGAACGAGGCTTCATGTTTCCAAAAGCACATGGAAGAGAATAGAGTAGACCAAAGACTATAACAAAACTAGAAGAAAGCTCACCCCAACATATGGTGGGCCAACTTAGACGCAGGTTCACGAATGCAAGTATTCAAGACTACATCTAAAAGGGTGCTTAAACAACTGGTAGAAAAAAAATGCTTAACATGGACAATTTAGAAACCAAGATACAATGAACACATACTTATAATAGACAATTTAGACATATGTGTGCAACTTATCAGAGAGCATAGACATCCAGACATACAAAGCTTATTCAAATCATTTCAATTGAACCCTTTGACAATTTTAATGCCCAATCATAACCTATGCATATCGACATATGAAGACATAATTATACACCAAGATAGAATGCAAAAGGAACCATGGCTTAATATGATCTAAGTTGGTTCCCTAAATGCAAGATGCTATTGTAGACACCATTTGGATCACTAAACAGATAAGCATGGCACAAAGTATATCTTAAGAGGTATTACACATTATTATGAATGTGTTTTAACACTTAAGAAGATATGGGAAGCATATAATCAGTTTAGTAGACAGGTAAACACAGGGATGGACATGTAATCAATTAAAGATGACATTCTAGGTATGCAGGGTCAATTAGGCCTAGGCCCAGCATGCGTAGTCATGTCTATGCTATATATTAGGCAGATAATATTTCAAACAAAGCATAACATGGTCAGGATGATCGTCAGGCAGATTCGAAGTTTAATAACTATCAAACATTAGTTAACAGACATCTGGTACTTACTGGACTAATTACGTGACTTCAAGCAAGATGAATATGATCATACAATACACGTATAACACTCCTCATAATATTTACTATACATACACATATGTTAAGAAACAAGCCAGCAAAGATTTAAGGGTAAATCTACCCTTCACAGAAAATAGATAGGCAAATTATCAATCATTTATTTTAATCCCTTTAAGAAAGAGGAAACTGCACCATTTTACTTGACATGATATCTAAGATATGCATAAGAAAACAAAGTATGGTCAGCCTTCAATTAAGACGAACAACAATACACCCGATTAATCGTTCAATTGATTTGTATATCATTCTCACTAAGCAAATATTTTAAGAGCGACATACACATCACATAGGGCTAAACATAAACATGACAAGGAATGTTTAAACCTTAACAATTACCTAAACATGCTGATAAATTTAATCTACTTATATATTTATGAGCACCTCAACACATATAATTAACCACGACATAAATAAACAGACCACCAAGCATAAATTGAATGGAAAATAAAGAGCGATGAATTTACCTTCTCCGGACAGCGACCCAGGGCAGCGTATCAAGTCGTCGGTCCACTCGACGGGTTTTGGGTTTACGATGCGAAAAGGGGAAGGTTTGTTTGCTGATTTCTTGGCTAGAATTGTAAGAAAGGATTCGAACTTCCTATTCTTGCAGTGCTAATGGTCTGGGTGCTGAGCCCCTTAACTCCCGATGCTCTCTGTTCTCGATTCTTCTCCTGGCTGAGTTCTGCACGCACTGGTTTTGCCCTCCGAGCTCTATGTTCCGCTGCTCTGCTTGCATGTGTGAAAACGATTGCCCCCCTGACCCTGCTCTACTGTGCTCTGCCTCTCTATTGCATGCCCTAACGTTCTGTATTTATAGCTCGGATTTTGGGTTCCAAGTTGGTAAGTAATAAAGGCTGATTTTGAACGAGATTTGGGCTTGATTTTGTGCGATTTGTTACTGATTTTGAAGCAAGATTTGGGTGCTGGTCATGGTAAGAAATAGGCTAGGTGTGCGTGGGTAAAGGGAAACCCCGGATTCTCCGGCGAGAAATCCGGGTATGGCGGCGACTGAAGCTTTCTAGGGTTGCGTTTTTTCGTGAAGGTTCTGAACGATGGGCAAAGGGAAATGAGGTTATAAGGCTCTGGGCCTGATAAGGGCGAGTTGGGCTGCGGGTGTTGATGGAGATAAATGGAGGTGATGATGAAAGAGTAAAGCGGTCAGGTTATGGGTCAGCGACGTGTAAGGTATAGGCGGTTTGGGCTTGGGTAGTTATTTAGGTGGGCTGATTAGTTTTAGGTGCTTAATTAGTTAATTAGGGGTAAATTAAATTAATAAATTGTGATTAAATTATCTAGGTGCTTTATTAATCTAATTGTTATAAAAATAAATGCGGACGTGTTATTTAATTAGTGCTTAATATTTTAGAATGCGGCGCTATTATTTAAAAATCTTATTTATTGTGCATTATTATTTAAAATAAGTTATGAAATTGCTTTGCGTATTAATAAATGCGACTATGCTACTTGACACGACGTCATTGCTAAATTATTTATTTTATGTATTTATTATTAATTATACTTAAAATTAACTAATGCGGGCGCGGGACTCTAAGTGCTTAATTTTCTACGTAAGATGCGGTGCCATTATTAAATTGCTTATTTATGTCTGTATTTAATGTTTTATCGCTGCATTTTATTATAAAAATCACAAATTTTTTTTTTGCAAAATTAGTCTAATTTTATAGTCAATGACTGGACGGGAGGGTCAAAATTGGGTGTCAACAACTTGTCCCTCTTTGTATGGAGATGATGGAAGAATCTTCGGACAAAGACGTTGACTCATAGCCAATTTTGTCTCGATCCTCGACGGCAAAATGTTGGCAATTAAGACAAGGCCGACGCGACTAAATCGCCCCAAAGGTCGAGTTATGACGACACTGGGCTACCATGGTCAAAACACCAAGGCGGGCTAACGCGGACTCAAAACTTGTCCCAGTGTCGAGTTATGACGACAATGGGCTACCATGGTCGAAACACCAAGGCGGGCTAACGCGGACTCAAAATTTGTCCCAGTGTCGAGTTATGATGACACTGGGCTATGGTGCAAAAAGCAAAAAATAAATATAACTGGCTTGAACCTGGGGTGTACCGCTATGGCTTATGGTGCTGGGTTTTATGGTGATGCGGAACGAGTGGACCGACGCTTGAGGCTGCTTCTGCCATTCATTGGGAAGGTTGGCCCCCCAACAAATTGCTCCGGTTCGCTGTAAGAGAAAATTCACGTTGTGCTCCTGCTCCTGCATGCTAAGACTTAAGCAAACGGTTAGTGCATAACTGTTAAGGCAAAATGATGATGCATACTTTTTAAAAGCAATGCAACTGTGAGTAGAAAATGTTATCCTGCAAAAATGTGATGCCTGCTACAAATGATGTGATTTCGCCCTTGCACATGCGTGTTGCGATTGTGAATGCGGATATGCTGTCTTTGCTGCAACTGCCCCTGTAGACTAAAGTTCAAGAAAGAGTTAGTGCATAACTACTAAGACAGAATAATAAAGCATGAATAAGAAATGCAATTTTGAGAGTATAGAAATCATCCTTGCGTAGATGTGATATGTTGATGATGGCGTCATTTTCGGACTTTGGCGTCGTTTGGCGTCGTTTTCGGACTTGTCGTCGTTTTCGGACTTGTCGTCGTTTTCGGACTTGGCATCGTTTTCGGACTTGGCGTCGTTTTCGGACTTGTCGTCGTTTTCGGACTTGGCGTCGTTTTCGGACTTGGCGTCGTTTTCGGACTTGGCGTCGTTTTTTGGACTTGTTGCTGTTGGCGTCGTTTTCGGACTTGGCGTCGTTTTTTGGACTTGTTGTGCTGATGACGTCGTTGCCTGGACGTGTTGCTGCTGCTCCTGTAGACTAAAACTCAAGAAAGAGTTAGTGCATAACTGCTAAGACAGAATAATAAAGCATGAATGAGAAAAAATGCAATTTTGAGAACAGAGAAAATCGTCCCTGTGTAGATGTGATATGCTGATGATGGCGTCGTTTTCGAACTTGTCGTCGTTTTCGGACTTGTCGTCGTTTTCGGACTTGTCGTCGTTTTCGGACTTGTCGTCGTTTTTGGACTTGGCATCGTTTTTGGACTTGTTGCTGCTGGCGTCGTTTTCGGACTTGTCGTCGTTTTCGGACTTGGCATCGTTTTCGGACTTGGCGTCGTTTTTGGACTTGGCGTCGTTTTTGGACTTGTTGCTGCTGGCGTCGTTTTCGAACTTGGCGTCGTTTTTGGACTTGTCGTCGTTTTTGGACTTGTTGTGCTGATGACGTCGTTGCCTGGACGTATTGCTATTGGCGTCTGTAGAATAAATGCTCCTGCATGCTAAGCTTGAGAAAAAGTTAGTGTATAAATCAAAAATGTAATGATAAATATATGAGAAAGCAATTATGCTGGTAGAGATGTCGCCCCCGATACACGGATGAATATCGAGATGTTGTCCTTGCACGACATGCTTAAGCGCCAGAATCGATTTAATTGTCATGATGCCTTTGTTGTGTGCTTTATGCCCGAGCTGATTGATCGGTGTATTTTATATACACCTTTTGAGTCAGTTTTAGTTAGTCATTTGTCCCGTTTTGTACATATAAGTGTTGTATTAGGATAGTTTTCCTTTCTATTGAGTCAAAGTGGTTAAATTGGCCAAATGGCGGAAAAGGAGCTAAAAGAGGGAAAAAGAGGAGATGTCAGAGCTGAAAACAGAGAAAGTGGCGAACGAGGGTGAAATCTGCACCGGCACGCGCCTCCTGCAAAAGGTGGTCGCGACTCACTATTCGAGAGGTCAGAAGACCTGCGCCGCGGCGCTCGCATGCCAGATGCAGCGCGGCGCTAAACATCCGGAAGCTACGTGAGTTGCAGGCCGCGGCGCCTCGCATGCCAGATATCGTGGTCGCGCGCAAAACACCCGACGGATTGCAGAACTCCGGCCGCGCGCCGTCTGCAGGGCCGCGCCGACGCTGAAAAAATTAGGTTTTTGGACGAATTTACGCCAGCTGAAGGAAAAGAGGAGGCGGTTTTCACTATAAAAGGAGAACCCTAGGCGCTTTTAAGGGTTCCTTTCTTGCACAATACAAGGCTTCTTGCTTAGAGATTGAGACCATAGTCTAGTAATTTCTTTTCCTTTTCTTTACTTTATTTCAGCTTTTTGTATGATGAACCTTGAATTAGTTCTTGTCATGTCTATGGCTAGAACTAATTCTCTTATGGCTTTCCATGTTGAATTGCTAGAGACTTATGTTATAAATTAATGCACGCTTATGGTTATTTTTCTTATTGTGAGATCTATCCAATAATTGAGTTGAATTCTTGGTAATTAATTGACAACTAATTATCACTATATGATTTCTAATCGATTCGAAAGGGGGATTGTGAATATCTTTGTAAGTTTGGTAGACATTCTTGGATTGGGGATGAAAATACCTCAATTATTTATGTAGCGTTGATGAGAGGCTTAACAACCCTAATTTTGCGCATTGTGCGTGACGGTCAACTATGTTTTTGTTCTTAATCCTCCTATAGAGTTATCCTTATCACCGAAAGGTAGGTAAGGTGCGACATCGGGTTGAGTGTTTATATAACCTAACGGAGTATAAAACGATTTCAGAACCCGCTTTCTCCAAAAGAAGAATACCATAAGTTAATGCATTAGTAAGTAGCATAAGCGGATAGTAAGGATACATGGAAGCCCTATTCTCATCACCACTGAAATAAATCTTTATATTTAAATAGCTTGCATAATTCTTAGTTATAAACAACAAATCAATTATCAATTCACCAAATAGATACTAGAAAATAGATAGTTGGTAATTGAACCCTAATCCTTGTGGACGATATTCGGTCTTATCAAGACTATACTACTTGTCACGATAACGTGCACTTGCGTTTAAAGTGTGTGCATCTTACCACGCATCAAGTTTTTGGCGCCGTTGCCGGGGATTAGGCATAGTTCAATATCAAATTTATCTATTTTTAATTTCTAATTTGGTTTTTACTCTTTGTTAATTTTTATATGTTTTTATTTATTCTATTTTATTTTATTCTTTTTCGTTTTATGTATTTATTGTGTGAAAACAAGGGTGCCGTGATCCGTTGTTGGTTTTGATGCATCTCAGGGATCCTCAAGACATGGATTTCTACTGTCAATATGATCGAGCTCCAACCATAGAGGAAGAGAGAGAGGAATTGCGAGAAGTCATACTCAGTCTCACTAAGTATCAAGCGCAGTTCATGGACGAAATGAGTGATGCGCGGTAAAATGCACACACTTTAAACGCAAGTGCACGTTATCGTGACAAGTAATATAGTCTTAGTAAGACCGAATATCGTCCACAAGGATTAGGGTCCAATTACCAACTATCTATTTTCTAGTATCTATTTGGTGAATTTATGATTGATTTGTTGTTTATAACTAAGAATTATAAAAGCTATTTTAACTATAAAGATTTACTTCAGTGATGATGAGAATAGGGCTTCCATGTATCCTTACTATCTGCTTATGCTACTTACTAATGCATTAACTTATGGTATTCTTCTTTAGGAGAAAGCAGGTTTACGAAATCGTTTTATACTCCCGCTAGGGTTATATAAACACTCAACCCCAGTATCGCACCTTACCTACCTCTCGGTGATAAGGATAACTTTATAGGAGGATTAAGAACAAAAACCTAGTTGACCGTCACGCACAATGCGCAAAATTAGGGTTGTTAAGCCTCTCATCAACGCTACATAAATAATTGGGGTATTTTCATCCCCAATCCAAGAATGTCTACCCAACTTACAGCATATTCACAATCCCCCCTTCTCAGAATCTGATTAGAAATCATATAGTGATAATTAGTTGTCAATTAATTACCAAGAATTCAACTCAATTATTGGATAGATCTCACAATAAGAAAAATAACCATAAGCATGCATTAATTTATAACATAAGTTTCTAGCAATTCAACATGGAAAGCCCTATAATAGAATTAGTTCCTAGCCATAAATACGACAAGAACTAATTCAAAGTTCATCATAAAAACTGAAATAAAGTGAAGGAAAGGAAAAGAAATTACTAAACTAATGATATCCAATCTCCAAGCCAAAGTCTTGTGTTGTGCAAGAAGGGGAACCCTTAAAAACTGCCTAGGGTTCTCCTTTTATAGGCTGCAAACCGCCTCCCTCTTTTCCTTCAGTTCGCCTGCATTTTCGTCAAAAGACCTAATTTTTCCGGCTGCCGCGCCTCGCAGCATGGCGCCGAAAGTTCTGCAGCCTTCGGTGTTGTGGCGCCGCGCCCGATATTCGCTGTTCGAGGCGCCGCGCCAGTATCTTCTGTAGCTCCTGATGTTTAGCGCCGCGCCTCGCTATTGCTCGAGCCGCGCAGCAGTCTTCGACCTCTACGATAGTGGCGCCGGCCTCGCTGATCGCAGGAGGCGCCGCGGCGCTGGTCTTGATTTTTCCTTCGCTCGCCACTTTCTCTGCTTTCCACTCGCATCTCCTCTTTTGCCCTCTTTTAGCTCTTTTTCCGCCATTTGGCCATTTTAACCACTTTGACTCAAAAGAAAGAAAAAATATCCTAATACGACACTTATATGTGCAAAATGGGACAAAAGACTAACTAAAACCAACTCAAAAAGTGTATATAAAATACACCGATCAAATACCCCCAAACTTAACCTTTGCTCGCCCTCGAGCAAAGATAGAAAGAAATAAAATAAAAGACTCAAAGAACAAAAAATAAAAAGACTCACTGCCATTGATCACTTTTGCTGCATTAGTGTTAACTAGAAAAACATGAAGGTTAGCAAAATAATATGCAGGAACATATAGCATGAAATTTCAGCACACTAAGCACATGAAGCTAGATATTTCGCAAACTCATATTCATCATGCTTAATGGAAGTCAATATACTAAATCATGCATGTAAATTCAAGAATTCCTATGGCATGCTTACTTGCTATTCTCCACTAATTCTGGATATGCATAAAAGAGATCTTCAGGACTTTAAGGGTTGTAATGTAGGCTTAGGTAGGGGTTGGTAAAAATAGGCATTTAGGCTCATTTCGTGTACCATAAGCTCTTCAGCTTTTCAGTATTCCTTTTTTTTTTTCTTTTTATTCTTTTCTTCATTTCGATTCTATCTTTCCCCTCTTTTGTTTTGGGAGAGTGAAGTATATAATAATGACAAGCACCCCCAAACTTAGGCTTTTGCCTATTTCTTATTACTTTTGTATTGGGGTGCAACAGACTTATTCACTCTTTTTGTCTATTTTTTTAACACAATGTATTCCACTATTTCATATTTTCACTTATGGTACAATTTGTGGGAATATAGGGTGTCAAAGAAGAAGTTTCAAATATAGGCTCAATGGGGCTGACTAGGGATATTTTTAAAGTACGGGATAGAAAAGAATGGTAAGAATTGGCTATCAAAGAAATGTCTGAGTCATCTCCCTAACATGCATATCCTAACTATTTCGCCTCAAATAGCAAGCAATCATAACACATAAGCATTTATCATTTAGTATGCGTAATTCAAGCAAGAAACTCCAAATAGACAGATTCTATGAGTTTTTGGCATATCTAACTTAGGTGTTTAGATAGTTGCTTCAATTCCTTTACATTATTTCACCTTACTTCACTAGGTGTTTCTAGCAACTACAGCAATTATGATCTTTGACAGACAATTATGACTCAAAAAGGAGAAATTTTTGGTGACTCAAAATAAACATAAAACAATCAAAAAGACTTAAATAAAACATAACATGACACAAATAAACACCCCCAAACTTAAAACACACATTGTCCCCAATGTGTGTAGACTCAAAGACAGTAAAAGAAATAGACACTTACAAACTTTGGTTAAAATGGTGGTGGTGGCGGTGGATAATGCATCGAATTACGTGAGGGGAGGAGCATTCTTGGTGTTTTGATTTGGCGAGAGGGCCTTCGGATGTCTTCCAGATTTTCATATTTTTCGTTGTGGCGCCATGTTCGCAAAATGGCCGCGCTGAAGTTCTGAACATCTTACGTTTATTGCGCGTTCTCGCGAATGGAAAGGCCAAGGCTTATGGCGATTTTTCTGGGTATTCTTGGCTTCTCTTCATTTTTTCGCCTACCACATCCTCGGCTTTCACCTGTCAATATAACATAGACACAAGAACCCAAGACCGTGAGACTGATCAAAAAAATAAAAAAAAATAAAATAAAAACAGAAATTGAAATAACATAATTAAAAACATTGGGTTGCCTCCCAACAAGCGCTGTCTTTAACGTCTTTTAGCCGGACGCAAGTTCCTTATCATTTTAAGGTATGAGAAGTTACCAAGTTCATGTATTCCATTTCATTGATCAGGTAGGGTTGTAACCTCTGTCCGTTTACCTTGAAGGCATCTCTCTCTCTCCCTTTTATTTCAATCGCTCCATATGGGAATACTCTCACCACCGTGTATGGTCCTGTCCAACGTGATTTTAACTTGCCTGGAAACAATCTCAACCTTGAGTTGAATAACAGCACTTGTTGTCCTTCTTGAAAGTCTTTTGGTATCAAATTCTTATCGTGCCATGCTTTCGTTCGTTCCTTGTAGATCTTTGCATTCTCATAGGCATTGTGTCGGAATTTATCTAATTCGCTTAGCTGTAGTAGTCTCCTCTGTCCTGCTGCCGTGGTATCCATGTTTAACTTCCTCATTGCCCAGTATGCTCTGTGTTCCAACTCTACTGGCAAATAACATGCTTTACCAAAGACTAATTTATAAGGTGACATACCAATTGGTGTTTTGAATGCTGTCCGGTATGCCCACAATGCGTCATCCAATTTGATGGACCAGTCTTTCCTTGAGCCGTTCACCGTCTTTTCTAATATGTTCTTTACTTCTCTATTTGACACTTCTGCTTGCCCATTAGCTTGAGGGTGGTAAGCAGTTGTAGTGCGGTGGTAAACTCCATATCAGGAAAGCAATGAATTTAGCTGTCTATTGCAAAAATGGCTCCTTCACATCGATGAGATCTGTGGGGTGCCGAACCTTGTGAAAATATTCTTTTGAGGAATTTTTGAACAGTCTTATCGCTGCTTTTCTTTGGTGGCCACTGCTTCTACCCATTTGGACACATAGTCAACTGCCAGAAGGATGTATTGATTTCCAAAGGATGGCGGGAATGGCCCCATGAAATCGATTCCCCACACATCGAATAGTTCTACTTCCAATATCCCTTGCGAAGGCATTTCGTTTCGTCTTGAGATGTTCCCTGTTCTCTGACAATTATCACATCTCTGCACAAAGGTATGGGCATCCTTAAAGAGTGTTGGCCAATAGAATCTGCATTGCAATACCTTTGCCGCTGTTCTTGATGCCCCAAAGTGTCCACCACATGATAAGGTGTGGCAATGGGTGAGAACCTGGTGCATCTCTTCCTCTGGTATACATCGCCTGATGACTTGGTCGGCACAGTGTTTGTATAACAACGGTTCCTCCCAATAGTAATGCTTTACTTCTGAATAAAACCTCTTTACTTGCTGTCTTGACAAGCCTGGGGGTAGTACTTTAGCTGCACGAAAGTTGACAAAATCAGCGTACCAAGGTAATTTAGAATTCATACTTACTCGGAACAGTTGTTCGTCTGGAAAGTGATCATTTATTTGCACATCCTTAGTGTTCTGGCTCTCTGTGTTTTCCAGTCTTGACAAGTGGTCTGCAACTGAATTCTCTGTTCCTTTCTTATCACGAATCTCTACGTCAAATTCTTGTAGAAGTAGGACCCATCGAATGAGGCGAGGCTTCGCATCCTTCTTTGTCATCAAGTACTTTATAGCAGAGTGGTCCGTGTATACTATCACTTTATTCCCAATCAAGTATGGCCTGAATTTCTCAAACGCATATACTATAGCTAGTAGTTCCTTTTCAGTAGTTGCATAATTTAAGCGTAAGGCTGCTAGAGTCTTACTAGCATAGTAAATGGATCTAAATACCTTGTCGATTCTCTGTCCAAGAACCGCTCCAACTGCATAGTCGCTTGCATCGCATATAAGTTCGAATGGGAGCTCCCAGTTTGGTGCAATGACTATGGGTGTTGAAACGAGCTTCTCCTTGAGCGTTTGAAATGCGGATAAGCATTCTTTATTGAAGTCGAAGGCAACCCCCGTCATTAGCAATGTGGAAAGAGGCTTTGAGACCTTTGAAAAATCCTTGATAAATCTTCTATAAAAACCTGCATGTCCAAGAAAACTTCTGACTCCTTTTGTTGATACTGGAGGTGGGAGATTTTCGATCACCGAAATCTTTGCTTTGTCCACCTCAATACCTTGGTTTGATATTTTGTGTCCCAAGACGATTCCTTCTGTTACCATGAAGTGACACTTCTCCCAATTTAGCACAAGGTTAGATTCTTCGCACCGGCTTAACACTGCTTCTAAATTCCTTAAACACTCATCGAATGATGCTCCAAAGACCTAAAAATCATCCATAAAGATTTCTATAGTTCTCTCTACCATATCTGAAAAAATCGCCATCATACACCTCTGAAAAGTTGCAGGTGCATTGCAGAGTCCGAATGGCATCCTTCTGAATGCAAATGTACCAAAAGGACATGTGAATGTTGTCTTTTCCTGATCTTCTGGGGCTATTGCAATCTGGTGATACCCTGAGTATCCATCCAAAAAGCAGTAGTAGTTATGCCCTGTAAGTCTGTCCAACATTTGATCTAGGAATGGCAACGGGAAGTGGTCCTTTCTAGTTGCTTTATTCAACTTGCGATAGTCAATGCAAATTCTCCATCCGGTGACCGTTCTCGAGGGAATGAGTTCGTTTCTTTCGTTGGTCGCCACTGTTATTCCACCCTTTTTCGGCACCACTTGTACTGGGCTTACCCATGTGCTGTCGGATATGGGGTAGATTACTCCTGCATCGAGCCATTTTAGGATTTCCTTTCTCATTACCTCTTTCATGTTTGGGTTTAGTCGCCTTTGGCTTCGATGGATGGTCTGCTTTCCTCATCTAGACGGATCTTATGCATTACTGTCGATGGACTTATCCCTTTTATGTCCGCTAATGTCCATCCAATGGCCCGCTTGTGATTCTTTAGTACTCTTAGCAGTTTGTCAATCTCTTCGGTGGATAGGTGGCATGAAATGATCACTGGTAAGGTTTTTTCTTCACCTAGCTATTGGTATTGTAGATGATTGGGTGGTTTTTAACTCTAACTCGAGCCTTCTCTCGTGGATGGTAATGATCTTTCCGTACTGTCCAAGCTCCTCATACTTCCTTGTATCCCATTTTTCATAAGCATTCATCCAATTTGCATACTCCATCAGATCTGGATCGTTTCTACTATCATCATCCCATGTGGTCAGTACTTCTTCAAGCGTATCATCATATCCGAACTCTTTGGCTGACACTGCTTCTTCGCTAAGATCGATGGCTGAGCAGTTATCCTTGGCCTCTGGAAAAGTTGCTGCTCGAAAAACATTGAAAATCACCTCTTCTTCGTCTACTCGAAGCTTCAACTCCCCTTTGTGCACATCAATGAGCGCCTGTCCTGTGGCTAAGAAAGGCCTGCCAAGTATGATGGGGATTCCATCGTTATCTTGTATGTCTAAGATAACGAAGTCGGCGGGGAAGATGAACTTGTCCACCTTCACTAAAACATCTTCGATGACTCCTCTCGGATGGACAATTGAGCGGTCAGCTAACTGCAAGGTGATGTTTGTAGGTCTGATTTCTCCCATTTCTAGTTTGCAGAAAACTAGATAGGGCATCAGATTTATGCCTGCTCCTAAGTTGCACAGTGCCTTCTGACATTCAAACTTCCCAATAGTGCATGGGATGGTAAAGCTCCCAGGGTCTTGTAACTTTTGAGGCAGTTGTCTCTGTAAGATGGCACTACACTCCTCACCAACATCACTGTTTCGTAATCCTCTATCCTCCTCTTTTTGCTAAGCACATCCTTTATGAACTTGACGTAGCTCGGCATTTGTTCTAATGCTTCAGCAAACGGGATATTGAGCTGCAATTGTTTGAGGACCTCCACGAATCTGGAGAATTTCTTGTCAAGAGTGCATGTTTTTAATTTCTGAGGATATGGTATCATCACCGAGCGCGGTTACACGGTGCCGATTTCTGCTGGTTCGGCGCGCGCGACCACGATCTTAGCCGCAGCGCTCACTTTCTCAGATCGCCTCGGATGCCGTAACCTTCGTGACCGCTCTCGCATTGTCTCAGATCTTGGTGCCGCTGCCTCGCCATCGGCACCGCGGCGCTGCTGCTGCAAACTCTCTATCTCCCCTGATTCGACATCCTTCAGGTCAATTGCCTGGCATTGTGTTTCCTCATTGCCTACCCCAGGTGCAGATTGCTCTTCATATGTTTCGCTGTTGAATATGATTGCGAGCTCTGCTATTTGCGTTTTCAACTTCTGCATGGCCATTCTTGTTTCATCTATGAACTGATTTTGGTATCTCGTGAGACTGAGTATAGTTTCTCTTAACTCCTCCCTCTCTTCCTCTATGGTTGGTTCTCTGTCATATTGACAGTAGAAATCCATATCTAACAAATACCTGAGATAAATCAAAATCAACAAAGAATCACGGCACCTCGAACTTTTCGAAAAATAAAAATAAAAACGTAAAAATTAAAATAAAAACCAAATTAGAAATTAAAAATAGATAAAATTGATATTGAACTATGCCTAATCCCCGGCAACGGCGCCAAAAACTTGATGCGCGGTAAAATGCACACACTTTAAACGCAAGTGCACGTTATCGTGACAAGTAATATAGTCTTAGTAAGACCGAATATCGTCCACAAGGATTAGGGTCCAATTACCAACTATCTATTTTCTAGTATCTATTTGGTGAATTTATGATTGATTTGTTGTTTATAACTAAGAATTATAAAAGCTATTTTAACTATAAAGATTTACTTCAGTGATGATGAGAATAGGGCTTCCATGTATCCTTACTATCTGCTTATGCTACTTACTAATGCATTAACTTATGGTATTCTTCTTTAGGAGAAAGCAGGTTTACGAAATCGTTTTATACTCCCGCTAGGGTTATATAAACACTCAACCCCAGTAACGCACCTTACCTACCTCTCGGTGATAAGGATAACTTTATAGGAGGATTAAGAACAAAAACCTAGTTGACCGTCACGCACAATGCGTAAAATTAGGGTTGTTAAGCCTCTCATCAACGCTACATAAATAATTGGGGTATTTTCATCCCCAATCCAAGAATGTCTACCCAACTTACACATATTCACAATCCCCCCTTCTCAGAATCTGATTAGAAATCATATAGTGATAATTAGTTGTCAATTAATTACCAAGAATTCAACTCAATTATTGGATAGATCTCACAATAAGAAAAATAACCATAAGCATGCATTAATTTATAACATAAGTTTCTAGCTATTCAACATGGAAAGCCCTATAATAGAATTAGTTCCTAGCCATAAATACGACAAGAACTAATTCAAAGTTCATCATAAAAACTGAAATAAAGTGAAGGAAAGGAAAAGAAATTACTAAACTAATGGTATCCAATCTCCAAGCCAAAGTCTTGTGTTGTGCAAGAAGGGGAACCCTTAAAAACTGCCTAGGGTTCTCCTTTTATAGGTTGCAAACCGCCTCCCTCTTTTCCTTCAGGCCTGGCCCAGATTTTCGTCAAAAAGACCTAATTTTTCCGCGTCGGCGCCGCGAAGTTCTCGCATTCTTCGTGTTGTGGCGCCGCCCCGATATTCGCTGTTCGAGAGCCGCGCGCTGTATCTTCAGAGCTCTCGGATGTTTAGCGCCGCACCGCTTTGCCGTTCGAGGGCGCCGTCACGAAGTCTTCGACCTCTCGATAGTGGCGCCGCGCCCGCTGATCGCAGGAGGCCGCGCTGGTCTTGATTTTTCCTTCGTTCGCCACTTTCTCTGTTTCCAGCTCTGGCATCTCCTCTTTTGCCCTCTTTTAGCTCTTTTTCCGCCATTTGACCATTTTAACCACTTTGACTCAAAAGAAAGAAAAAATATCCTAATACGAAACTTATATGTGCAAAATGGGACAAAAGACTAACTAAAACCAACTCAAAAAGTGTATATAAAATACACCGATCAATGAGATTGGCCATAAAGAAGTCGAATCGCAAATAGGAGAACTCGCATGATCATTTTTAACAAATAACAACAATTTGAGGAGCACGAACCAAACCCAACTATTGAGGAATCGGTGAGATAGTTGGTGTAGAAAAGGAAAAGATTGCAGAGATCCAATTATTTACCTTCTTGGACTCTGTAGAAATCCTTTTTCTTGCACCTATTACAAAAGAACCACCACTAGCTATCACGGCTGATCCCCAATTAGGAAGCCCATTCCAGCAAGGGTACCCCCAGAGTTAAGAGATGTAGAGAATTTCACGAATTCCTATACTATAAAAAGCCTAAAAGACAAACCTGTCTTGTGTACTTGGGGGATAATTGTATGTTTAAAGTTCTTGGTTGAGCAAATAGTTATAGGGAAATTGAGACCTATAGCAATAAATCTGCGAATTGCAAGTAGTTCGCAGGCGGTCCAATGAGCACTGCAGGTTAATTGCGTCCGGCTAAAAGACGTTAAAGACAGCGCTTGTTGGGAGGCAACCCAACGTTTTCAATTATGTTATTTTAATTTCTGTCTTTAGTTTATTTTATTTTGTCTAGAACAATCTCACGGTCTTGGATTCTTGTTTGTCTTTGTGATTGATGTACAGGAAATAAACCGGCGGCGAAAATCAAGAAAAGCCGCATTACTGTAGGGTAAGCTCCGCGCCGCAGAGCAGGTCGCGCGCCAAAAGAATCGAACAGCGCAGAGTCTGGCGCCGCGCACTCAGAGCAGGGCCGCGCCAAAAATTCCGTAAAATTTGCCAAATTTAGGCCGCGGCTCAGAATGTGCCGCGCAGTAAAATCCCGGGCGAGCGCAGAGTTTGGGAGCCGCGCGCCAAAAGCAGCACGCTGGCCGAATCGAACTTAAAACGCCTAATCGATTTTCCCCAAATCCAATTTCAAAAACCTAACCCTTCCTCTCCAAAAACCCACGAAATTCCAAAAATTTGCCCACAAATCCTCCACAAATTAAACCCAACCACAACCAAAACTCTTAAATTCCTAAAAACCCTTAGCCATCTCAACCAACAAAGCTCCATTCCATAGCCTCAAACCACCATTAGAAACAAGAACAGCTTGAAGCTTCTCATAAAAAGGTAATCTTTTTCTGTTCTTGAATCCTTTACTGAAGTCACAGGAGGTAGTAGTTTGAAGGAGTATTGTAGTTGAATTAATTGGGTACTGAAAAGTTGATTGTGAAGTTTGGAGAAAAGAGTAGAAAAGGAGTGTGGGTATTGGGTAGAAAAGTTGAAGTTTGGGGGTGTTGTGTTCGCTGTTAGTTGTAGATTGTGTAGGAAACATTTGCGCCACTAAATTGAAAAGCTCCATAAACTATTTTAAACCATGGCCACCAGGAAGAGAAGAGGCTCCACATCCACCCCAACCCCACATTACGATAATACTAGGTTTGTGAGCTACGAAGCCTTCCAAAGATACAAAAGCGATACTGCACCCATAATACCGTAGGGAATGGACTACCGGAGGAGTCATATGGGGAGGAAGATGTTTATGAGCCCATCGGGCTATGATTGAGTTAAGGGGTGGAGGAGATTCAGAACCGAGAAGATAGCACCAGTGAACACAACAATGGTGCGTGAATTTTATGCCAACTTTCCGGAGAAGGTGGAAAGGGGATGCTTTGTTAGGGCAATTTATGTGTTTGTGAAAACAGAGAGTGTAAATGCACAATTGAAGACGGTTGATGTTGAAGAAAGAAGTGATTGGAATCACTTTAGAACATGGTCTAGAAGCATTGACCACATCGACTGGAATGCCGTTGCAGACACCGTGAGCTACCATGGGGCTGTTTTTGATATTGGAAGAAATGGATCAAGAGCACTGAATATGTGCCAATTCAACAAAGTGGCCAAAGGTTGGCTATATTTCGTCAGCGCCCGCATGATTCCATCCACGCACTTCACCAGAGTGCCAGAGGATAGGATTAAACTGGTATATGGAATTATGAGGGGAATGACGATTGATGTGGGGAGAGAAATAGTGCAGAGCATTGAAGAAATCAGCAGGTTGGTGACAACAGGTGGATTGGGACACGGTTCACTTATTACCAGTCTCTGCCACATGAGTGCAGTCCCAAGACTACCCACTGACACTCATGAGAGAAACCAACTGCCGGTGTCCTGTGGGATAGTGCACTCTTTCCCAGACCCAAGCCCCCCAGCAGCCAGACGAAGAGTACCAGCAGCAGCAGCAGCAGCAGCAGAGGCCGCCATGGACGAAGATGAGCCTGAAATAGGGGCTCAATATGAGGCAGGACCTAGCCACCGGCCAACCACAGGAGCAGAACCTCCAACGCCCACGATGGAGCAATTGTTTCAAAATCAGATGAGGATGATGCAGACCTTGGATACAGTAGTACAAGGACAGCAAGAAACAAGGCAACAAATCAACGAGTTGAGTTCCTTGTTCAACCAATGGTCGATGCATTATCCACCGCCACCACCACCATTTTAGCCAAAGTCTGTAAGTCCTATTTCTTTTATTTTTCTTTGAGTCTTGCACACATTGGGGACAATGTGTGATTTAAGTTTGGGGGTGTTTTATTTGTGTTTTATTTTCTTTGTGTCATGTTATGTTTTACTTAAGTCTTTTTGATTGTTTTTATGTTTATTTTGAGTCACCAAATTTTTTTCTTTTTGAGTCATAATTGTCTGTCAAAGATCATGTATGCTGTAGTTGCTAGAAACACCTAGTGAAGTAAGGTGGAATAATGTAACGGAATTGAAGCAAATATCTAAAAACCTTAGTTAGATATGCCAAAAACTCACGTAACTGTCTATTTGGAGTTTCTTTCTTGAGTTATGCATGCTAAATGATAAATACTTATGTGTTATGATTGCTTGCTATTTGAGGCGAAATAGTTAGGATATGCATGTTAGGGAGATGACTCAGGCATTTCTTTGATAGCCAATTCTTACCATTCTTTTCTATCCCGTACTTTAAAAATATCCCTAGTCAGCCCCATTGAGCCTAAATTTGAAACTTCTTTTTTGACACCCTATATTCCCACAAATTGTACCATAAGTGAAAATATGAAATAGGGGAATACATTGTGTTAAAAGAAAGAGACAAAAAGAGTGAATAAGTCTGTTGCACCCCAATACAAAAGTAATAAGAAATAGGCAAAAGCCTAAGTTTGGGGGTATTTGTCATTATTATATACTTCACTCTCCCAAAACAAAAGAGGGGAAAGATAGAATCGAAATGAAGAAAAGAACAAAAAGAAAAAGGGAAATACTGAAAAGCTGAAGAGCTTATGGTACACAAAATGAGCCTAAATTGCCTATTTTTACCTACCTATACCTAAGCCTACATTACAACCCTTAAAGTCCTGAAGATCTCTTTTATGCATATCCAGAATTAGTGGAGAATAGCAAGTAAGCATGCCATAGGAATTCTTGAATTTATATGCATAATTTAGTATATTGACTTCCATTAAGCATGATGAATATGAGTTTATAAATATCTAGCTTCATGTGCTTAGTGTGCCGAAATTTCATGCTATATGTTCCTGCATATTATTTTGCTAACCTTCATGTTTTTCTAGTTAACACTAATGCAGCATAAGCGGATAGTAAGGATACATGGAAGCCCTATTCTCATCACCACTGAAATAAATCTTTATATTTAAATAGCTTGCATAATTCTTAGTTATAAACAACAAATCAATTATCAATTCACCAAATAGATACTAGAAAATAGATAGTTGGTAATTGAACCCTAATCCTTGTGGACGATATTCGGTCTTATCAAGACTATACTACTTGTCACGATAACGCACTTGCGTTTAAAGTGTGCATCTTATCACAGATCACTGATGCGCTAGGCTTTGTTGCGGACTTTTGAATTCCGACTGTTGATTGTCGATGCCCCTCTCTGCTTTTGCTGCTTTTACTGCAGATTTTGAACTTTGGATTGTTGTCATATCCTCCCTCACGCTTCTTTCTCGCTTGTTGTATTTTCTGCTTCTGCTAATATGAAGAACTTTTGTTGTATCTTCTGCTAATATGAAGGACCTGCGCTCAAAGAAAATTTTGTGAGTTTGGGGGGGGGGGGGGCGGTTGATTCGCGTTGACCTTATAGTTTTGACTCTTGATGCTCGGACGTCTGCCTTGTTTGGACTCATAACACCTGCCTGGTTTCGTACCTTGTCCCAGTTTTGAATATGCAAAGGGTGTTTCGGCCTAAAGTGGGTCTTAATGGGGCTGCTTGTATATTATGTGTATTTATTTCCCAAACGAAGGGAAAGTTTCCTAATGGTGTGACCGAAGCCGATTTAGGCCGCCTGCGTATCCCCATGAGGGAATCAGGTCATGACGTAGTTCATTACAAGCGAATATGGGTAAAAATTTCTAGAGTTGGGACCGAAGCCGAAACGGCCGCCTACGTATCCACCAAGGGAATCAGGTCAAACGTAGTTCCATTTTATTACATTTAAAGGGCAAAATATATTAAACTGACTATTTCGTAATCCCTACGCCAAGGCAGGGGCACGAGTCCACTTGTCTTCTTGCTTTGAGTCTTCAACGGCTGGGTCTTCAGCAGGATCATCTCTTGCAGCGCACAACTAGACGAATGACTTATTCAATGGTTAAACAATCTCCGGCAAGGAGCACCTCCTTTTCTCTGACGGTTGGTCGATGACTCAACTTTCTTCCCTTTTCGGGTTGGCGTAATAGTCGCTTCCGCATCGTTTCTTCATTTTTGCTATCATGTTCACATGGACATCTTCATAACCCGGAAGAAGGTTATTGTTTGCATTGAGAGGAGCATCTTTCAGCCGAATGACTCCTTCTTCGATTAACTCCTCTATTCTGTCCTTGAGTGTATAGCAATTTTTGATGTCGTGTCCCTCTGCACCGGAGTGGTATGCACAATGTTTAGTTTTATCGTGCCTCGGAGGTAGGCCCGGGGTATTTCGGGAATGGATGGAGTATTCTCGCGCCGCCTTTCTCATACACTTGGGCTATGGGTTCGGCTAAAGGTGTATAGGTTTTTGTTGGTTTTATTTCGCATCTATACGGGTTTCGTCCATTTGGTGCGCGGGTTCGTGATTGTGAGTATTTTGATATCTTTGGTTGGGTATGGTAAACAGATATGGGTGGCGCAAAGGTCGCTAATGTGGATTTTGAGTGTTTTGGTTATAGTAAGGAGGCGGGCTTTGATACTGGAAGTCGCTTACGCCTATGCTCTTGAATGACCATGATAGAGGGTGATGCATCTCTTCTCCTCTGGGAGGTACCTCCGATGGAATTTGACCGCATCGCTCGCTAGTTGCCGTAGGTCGTCGGTTTGTAATCTGCTGTCTTAATGTTTCTTCCACGGTCGCCATTCTACGACTTCGCAAAACTTCGCCCGATTACACTAATCATTCTTTCATAATACGCCGCGCTTTTAACGACTGCACGAACAAAGTGGTCATTTCGCTCTCTGCCATTGGAGGTTGGACCTTTGCTGCTTCTGATCGCCACCTCAGGGCGTATTCCCTAAAAGTTTCTGTGGATTTCTTTTCAAGTTTCATAAGATAAAATCTGTCCAGGATAGTGTCAGTGTTGAACCTGAATCTATCCATGAAATCTTGTGCCATGGCATTCCAATCGTTCCATCTTCGAGGGTCTTGGCATGTGTACCAGTCCAGCGCCTCGCCGATTAGATTCCCGATGAATAGCTTCATGATGATTGCTTGATTTTTACCAACTCCAATAAATTTATCGCAATATGACCTTAGATGAGCTCGAGGATTCCCCTTTCCATCGAACATGTCAAATTTGGGCACCTTGTACCCTACAGGTAATTCAACGTCGGGGTGCATACATAAGTTTCATATTCTAAACATTCTTCCCCCTTGTTCATTTGAATGCTTTTGAATGCCTCTTTCAAGCTACGGATTTCTTTTGCCATATTTTCATCAGCTCTAGCTCGAGTTCACGCTTCATTTCCTTGTATTGATCTGTCTCTTGAGAGGATGCATGCATAATAAATGGTTGGCTTTCGATCGGATGTGCTAATCCCCCATATTGTTTGTGTGTCATCTGCTCGTATTGGGTGGCTTGGCAATTTGGGTTGAGTGGGGAGATGTAAGTAGGTGGAGGTTGAGATGTGTATGTAGTGAACGGATCATTTTGGAGGTCGGCTTGCAAATTGACCGAGCGAGTGACGTTTTGGTGTGAGTTGGTATGTTGCGGCCTTTGCGGGGAGCTTTGGGGAAGTGGAGGCTCAAGGGCTGGTGACACGATTGCATTTTTCCCTTGCTCTGGGAGTGGTGCATTCAAGCTAATAGACAGGTTTGTGATATTTCAGAGCCTTTCTATTTCGGCTTGCATGATTTCCATTTGCTGCAATAGTTTGGCGAGGTGTTGATCATTGGTGTTTCTCCTTTCTAACGCCTCTTCATCCTCTACAGGAACGGGGATGAGTCCTAAGTTGTTTCGCCTGCCTCCGATTAGTCATTTATGATTGTCTTCTACCACCAACGCGAATCAACCTTTTGGGGATAAGCTAGGCAAAAACAACCCTTTAACAAATGAAGCAAACCAAGTTAGTATAATATGCAAAAAGTTGCAGGCAATATATACTAATAAGCAAATTGCAAATCAAGTGCGTGTTCTAACATGTTTGGGACCTCTTTATGCCAGAGGTAGGCCTAAACGTCAAATATGCGAGGTTATGATGGATTTGTCCAAGTCGCCCAACTGTAATGCTTTTGTTGGAAATGGCGACCAAATGACGGTGCACTTTTCCCAATTTCAGCATAACATGATTGGGTTTGGATTTGTCTATCATTGTCACGCTACACATAATATGCTGGTTGGTCGTTGGGTTGAGAAACCCATCGACAAGTTTGGTGTCTTCCTAATTGTGGTGTCGATGCCAAGGACCGACCCACCTAAGGTAAATGCATGCATGCCCTAAAATAAGGGTGATATAGCTCTATCTTAAGTTTCTAAGATTTGGCTTTTCTAGACGCAAGGTTCCCGAGCGGACAACTCGAGTGAGAAGGCTACGCGGCCACCGGTTAGACCGGACACTCCACGTATATTACCAACTCTCCTAAATTTGGGTTTTGAAGAAAGAATTTTGCTGATGCACCAAGCGCACCTCACATGTAGTGTGTGATTGTGTGAATTTTCCGGAGTGGAAGAAATATGAGCGGAATGCCAGTTTAAGGAAAGCAGTAAAGCAGGTAGCAATTAAAATAAATAAAACAAAATACAGCACACAAAATTTAAATGCAAAGTAATGCCAAATAATAACCCTAGGTCTGTTGTGGTTAAGAACCTTAAATCCCCAGCGGAGTCGCCATTTCTATCACACCCATTTTCGACCGCGACATTTTTTCTAGCGAACCCTGCTTAAATAAAAATGTTAGAAAATAAAAAAGTGCTAAAATGCTAAAGAGGTTAATTTTAAAAGTAAAAGGGTGCTAAAATGCTAAATGCTAAAGGGTTCGCGGAGTCGCCACCTAATTAGTTTGGGTGAATTAGGACACCTAAATGTTAACTAGTTTAAAGTAAACATTAACTCCATTTTAATGGTCTGCAAACTTAATGAGATTCCGAGCAAGGGTTCTTTATTAATCTAGAGGGAAGGGGTTAGGCACCCTCTAAGATCCGCTAACTTGCGGTTATCCTGCCAAACCTAGGGTTAATTATTTATGCTGTGAAAAATGCATGTTTGAAAGATATTTAATAGAAGGTGTTTTTATTCAAAGATTAATAAGATTAGTGCTATAAAATACATGTAAAGTTTAAAGCATGCCTTATATTATTTATAAAAATATGTGATGCAAAATGGACTTATTGGCTAAATGTACACATTTATCTACCTAATTAATCTTGGTTATGCTATACCCAATACTTAGGATGATTTTTTATTATACTTAATAGATTTCCTATATGATGTTAGATAAGAGTTCAAGGGAAAATTTGTTATGGATTTAATAAGAAACAAAATGTTGGTTTTATGATGCAAGTTAAATCATTTAGATTTTTTTTTTTTGCAGAATTTAGACATGCCTAACAGTCCTAAAAGACAAATAAAGAAGAAGTGCTTTAATTATGAATTACCTTCCCACCTCATATGTTCAAAGACTAATTATTCTAGATTCCCTGTTAATTACAAAGTTAGAAAATAATTTGCAATAAACAAATAAAGGCATAAATGAGGTAATGAGGTTAAGGGAATAAAGGAGTTGAAGTAGATGACTCCGTCCTATTTTGTTTTTCTAGGAATTGCCGAAGAGGGAACTCGATGGATGTAGATGCAGGCCTTTACGTTTGCCACAATGAGTTTCACTATGAGACTCTTTGTTGCTCCAGTGCGTGCCATGAAAAAAAAAAAGATAAGGATTAGCATATGCCTCCAACTTTATCAAATAATAAATGCACATTGATATAAGATTTAACACTTTTGAATCACTTCATTTCGGCAATTTGAAAGAAAAAACGAGCCCAAACAGTGGTTTACAGATGTAAGAATATGTCGGCCCAAACAACAATTAAAACAATAATTAATCGTGAACGAGGCTTCATGTTTCCAAAAGCACATGGAAGAGAATAGAGTAGACCAAAGACTATAACAAAAATAGAAGAAAGCTCACCCCAACATATGGTGGGCCAACTTAGACATAGGTTCACGAATGCAAGTATTCAAGACTACATCTAAAAGGGTGCTTAAACAACTGGTAGAAAAAAAATGCTTAACATGGACAATTTAGAAACCAAGATACAATGAACACATACTTATAATAGACAATTTAGACATATGTGTGCAACTTATCAGAGAGCATAGACATCCTGTACATACAAAGCTTATTCAAATCATTTCAACTGAACCCTTTGACAATTTTAATGCCCAATCATAACCTATGCATAACGACATATGAAGACATAATTATACACCAAGATAGAATGCAAAAGGAACCATGGCTTAATATGATCTAAGTTGGTTCCCTAAATGCAAGATGCTATTGTAGACACCATTTGGATCACTAAACAGATAAGCATGGCACAAAGTATATCTTAAGAGGTATTACACATTATTATGAATGTGTTTTAACACTTAAGAAGATATGAGAAGCATATAATCAGTTTAGTAGACAGGTAAACACAGGGATGGGCATGTAATCAATTAAAGATGGCATTCTAGGTATGCAGGTTCAATTAGGCCTAGGCCCAGCATGCGTAGTCATGTCTATGCTATATATTAGGCAGATAATATTTCAAACAAAGCATAACATGGTCAGGATGATCGTCAGGCAGATTCGAAGTTTAATAACTATCAAACATTAGTTAATGTACATCCGTACTTCATCGGACTAATTACGTGACTTTAAGCAAGATGAATATGATCATACAATACACGTATAACACTCCTCATAATATTTACTATACATACACATATGTTAAGAAACAAGCCAGCAAAGATTTAAGGGTAAATCTACCCTTCACATAAAATAGATAGGCAAATTATCAATCATTTATTTTAATCCCTTTAAGAAAGAGGAAACTGCACCATTTTACTTGACATGATATCTAAGATATGCATAAGAAAACAAAGTATGGTCAGCCTTCAATTAAGACGAACAACAATACACCCGATTAATTGTTCAATTGATTTGTATATCATTCTCACTAAGCAAATATTTTAAGAGCGACATACACATCACATAGGGCTAAACATAAACATGACAAGGAATGTTTAAACCTTAACAATTACCTAAACATGCTGATAAATTTAATCTACTTAGATATTTATGAGCACCTCAACACATATGATTAACTACGACATAAATAAATGACCACCAAGCATAAATCGAATGGAAAATCAAGAGCGATGAATTTACCTTCTCCTGACAAACCCGGGCAACAGATCAAGTCGTCGTCCCACTCGACGAGTTTGGTTTACGATGTGAAAAGGGGAAGGTTTGTTTCTGATTTCTTGGCTAGAATCAGAAGGGATTCGAACTTCCTATTCTTGCAGTGCTAATGGTCCGGTGCCGAGCCCTTAACTCCGATGCTCGTTCTCGATTCTTCTCCGGCCGAGTTCTCGCACGACCGTTTTGCCTCCGAGATCTATGTTCCGCCGCTCATTGCGTGTGAAAACGACGCCTCGACCGCTTCTATCAGGCTCTGCCTCACTATTGCATGCCCTAACGTTCTGTATTTATAGCTCGGATTTTGGGTTCCAAGTTGGTAAGTAATAAAGGTTGATTTTGGACGAGATTTGGGCTTGATTTTGTGCGATTTGTTACTGATTTTGAAGCAAGATTTGGGTGCTGGTCATGGTAAGAAATCGGCTAGGTGTGTGTAGGAAACCCGATTCTCCGCGAAATCCGTATGGCGCGATCAAGCTTTCTAGGGTTGCGTTTTTCGTGAAGGTTCAACGACGGGCAAATGAGGTTATAAGGCTCTCGGGCCCGATAAGGCGGCGAGTCAAGTGCGTGTTGATGGAGAGAATGGAGTGATGATGAAAGAGTAAAAGGTCGCTGGGTTTTTGGGTGGCGACGTAAAGGTATAGCGGTTTGGGCTTGGGTAGTTATTTAGTGGGTGATTAGTTTTAGGTGCTTAATTAGTTAATTAGGGGTAAATTAAATTAATAAATTGTGATTAAATTATCTAGGTGCTTTATTAATCTAATTGTTATAAAAATAAATGCGGACGTGCGATTTAATTAGTGCTTAATATTTTAGAATGCGGCGCTATTATTTAAAAATCTTATTTATTGTGCATTATTATTTAAAATAAGTTATGAAATTGTTTTATGATTAATAAATGCGACTATGCTACTTGACACGACGTCATTGCTAAATTATTTATTTTATGTATTTATTATTAATTATACTTAAAATTAACTAATGCGGGCGCGGGACTCTAAGTGCTTAATTTTCTACGTAAGATGCGGTGCAATTATTAAATTGCTTATTTATGTCTGTATTTAATGTTTTATCATTGCATTTTATTATAAAAATCACAAAAATTATTTTGCAAAATTAGTCTAATTTTATACCAATGACCTGATTTTATACCAAAATGGGTGTCAACAAACATGAATCAAGGTAGACAGAGAAATGGATCTTCCAACTATTCAATAAATATCTCCATCTCAACTTAGAGCTTAAACTTTAATAATCTTCAACACACTCCCCACATGAGAGCTACATTGTCCTATCTTAAGCCAGCACATGAAAATCCTTGCAACATCTATCATTTTGTTATTGTTTGGACAATATCTATCAACTGTTTTAACACTGTCCAAAAAATATGATGGCATACTTCTTTGCCGGACAAAATCAAACAGAAAGCATGTCCAAAGAGTGCAGATATGGGCTGGAGTATTTTTTGAAGGCCCCAGACGTCTTTGGGCCCTGTGCTATAGCACAGTTAGCACAGGCCCAAAAACGCCTCTGTGTATAGCCAAATGCCTAAGGTTGTGACTGTATTGTTATAGAGGGTAAGTTAGTTACTTTAATATAATAATAGATGGTCATAGGTCCTTATTGTTATAATTGGAAATTAAATTATTATACATTATATATGTTTGGTTCTTGTATTTTCGTATTATGTTGCTGCTCTTCTTTTCTTTCTTTTTTGCGAATTTTAATTTGTGTATTTTTTTCTATGTTGTGGTGAATCTTCATAATGTTGTTGATGACTGAGCATGTGTTTATATGTGACTGAATATGCCTTCTCCGAAATACCTTATTCAATGTATAGTTTGTGGGATTTTTGATGAAGAGTATGAGTTTGTTTGAGGCAAATTAGGTCTCTCCTGACATGTTTTTTTGGTTTATGAAACTGAACTTAGGCCTATTATGTCATAATTTATCAATGAAATTTATTTGGTGTATGTAGTTGACGTTTCTGATTGTTTAGTGTAGTTTTTATTTTGTTAAATTCTTTAATTTTTTGTAATATGAAGTTATACCTTAAGGTACAACAACAATAACATACCCAGTGAAATCCCACAACGTGGAAAAATTATACCTATAAACTTATCTAAAGTGTTTACAGTTTATTTTAGTATTTTTGATATTGTTTCTATACATTTTTTGTTATACCTAACCTCGGTCAAAGTCTGATTTATTTGGTAGAGTATTTGCATATTTTATGCCTAAAAAGGCATAACTCTGTATGTCTATCGCTGCCTTAAGGCATATCTTGTTCAACAAAATATGCTTAATAAGGTAGAGTTATACATAGAGAGACTTGAACAAAATAAATTATGCCTAAACCATATTTTTTATAAGTCTTCATGATTTAGTATTATATAAGTAGTGTTTCTCCTATATATTTTTCTACTACTTGATTATGTTCTAAGTCTTCCTTATTCAGCAGAGTTTATGATAAAATTATATCTTAAGGCATAACTTATTCAACAAACTCTGCCAAATAAGACAAACTTTTATTCGGTTATTGAAATTACTATGTTTTCTTATCATACAACTGCTTTGTGCGATTGAAGAAATTAACTTTATGATTTATCAAAATTGGCACAAAGGTAAAAAGTTCGCCTAAAGGCCTTATTTTATATCCCAAAAATTTGTGAATTTCTTAAGGCCTATTTTTATGGTCCAATGTTGGTCAAGTTCTGCCTTAAAGACCTAAGTTTATGTACCAAAATTAATCAAGTTATGACTTAAAGCATAATTTTATATCTCAAAAGTTGGTCACCCTCTGCATTAAAGCATAATATGCTAGAGTTAGTCAAGTTCTTCAATAAGACCTGATTTTATGTTCCAAAATTTATCAAGTTCTGCCTTAAAGGTCAAAATTTGTTCCATAGTTTGTCAAAATTATAATCCCAAAGTTAGTGAAACTCTATCTTAAGTCCAAGTTTGCATAACTTATTGGACAGAATTTACAATTTGTATAACACTGCAAAGGTCTATCTCTGTTTTTTCGATAGATGTATTCTAAAATTATGTCGTTAAGGTAGAGTTTGGGTAACTTAGGCTAACTTATGCCTAAAAGGCACAATTTGTATAACCCAAGATTCATTCTTTACAATGTGATAGTATTTGATGGACATCTTTAAATTAAGTGGCTATAAGAGTAAAATAGAGATGATGTCATTAAAGAATTATCAAATAAGAAAATGTGACATTTATTTTAGAACTGATTAAAAAGGAAATATTATCATATAAATTGAGACGGAGAGTATATATTCTATTTTAACTTTCTTCTTCTAACTTTTATAGTTGCAATTTAGTTTTTATTTTAATAATTTCCTCTAATATCTCTATTCCAACTTATCACAATACAGTCCGTCGATATTTACGCTCTGTAATATTTTATTGCTTTTAATTTTGATTTTTCTTATGGTTGATCTTCAACTCACACACCAATATTTTCTCCGTCTCAAAAAGATTGATATAGTTTGACTTAAATATTTGTGTGGTTATAAATGATCTCATAAATTTAATTTGTTTCTAAATATAGAATGATGTTAATTTTTTGAAATAAACTAATAATAAAAGTAGGTCAATCTTTTCGGGGCGAAGAGAGTAAATACTCCTTTGCATTTCTATTTAATTGGGGTGTTAGCCTTTCACCTATCATGTAACAAAATATTACTTCCTCCGTACACTTTTACCTGTATAGTATTCTAAATATAAATTTTTATTTTTACTTGTCACTTGTAGCATATCAAGAGAAGATATTATTTTTTTTCTGTTTTACTTATAGTTTTAATTACTCATCTCAAATTATTTTTCAAGTCCATTAAAAATATTCATTCATTAATACTCGCTCTGTCCCAAATTAATTGTCATGTTTTTTTAGAGTCACGTCTATGTGAATTTTAATTAATATCTTAAATTATATCCTTTCATTAAATTGATATGAGAAAAGTTACAATTTATATTTTTGGTATAGTTTTTTAATATCTCAATTTAATTGTAAAATATTGAGTTGATTTAATTTAATTTAGCTTTAAAAATTAATCAAATTAACTTTCGAAAAGCTAAACATTCCAAGTAATTTGGGACGGAGGGAATAATTAATTGCATACCACTTTTATAAGTAATTACCTCAGCCAAATGCATAAACTTAAAATTTGGGAACTATGTCATTAATGATTGGTGGTATAACTAATCATATTGTTAGAGGCCTGCAATGCAGTGACCTAAGATAAAAATTCGCCCTCACTCGTACTGTAATTTCACGGACGTCTATCTTGAGGATACAACTATCTGGTTCAGGTTCGTGCACGAGAACTTGATCCCTGACGAATTTACTTTATGTGTTTTCCAGAAAATATCTTTTGAGGAAGAAGATGAAGATTGAGCAACAATCTTAGATCATTAATTGTGTTTAATGATAGATTGTAATGTATTGAGTATTGTATATCTTCAAACAAGTGATCAACATGTTTTTATATAGCATAAAATTCGACCAGAAGTGACCTTTCATCCAAAGGTTGTGACTTGTTATGAACAGTGACAACTTTTGGAATTTCTCGAAAATTACCGTTGCGAAGCGCCGCGGCCCTAATTCAATTTCCAGATTTCAGTAGCTCACTGCCAATCAGGCGTCGCGACCCTTCCATCAGGCGCCGCAACCCTAATCACGGGATTATTTCCCTTGCTCACTGGACCAGAGGCACCGCGACCCTGACCCTGGGCGCCGCGACGCTTCGACCAATATTTTTGAAGTTATTTTTTATCACTTTACTCTTCTTCTTCTTCAAGTTCCAACAATACCCCACATTTTCTATTTACACATCTAACAATACCCCACATGTGGATAGAAAATAAGATAAAGAGGAACTTATCGTTATTTTTGTAAAACGCGATATGACATGCATCAGAAACGGTGTCTTTTGGACTTGAACCTTTCGTAGTGAATATCTATCGGATCTACTTGTGAAATAACGAACGTATTTCTTGAACTATTCACGTTTTGTAGTAAACCAAGACAACAAGTATCACACACATCTATCCCACCATAAAGGCTTTTGAGTATTATTAAGAATAATATATTCATCCCTTAAAACATCAACAGATTAACACACTTAATACATCATATGAATGAGCATATGTGTGTTTTATGTTTCTTGAGTCTTCCCCAACTAGTTTTTCTATTGAACCTAAACCATGGGATCTCCAATTCTGATAGGTTAGGTTTCCGTCAGTTAACGACTCATTGTATTGGCTTTAAGCTCATTCCCCTCGATGTAAATACGACTTGATCTCTTGTAAGGTCTTTTGTCAAAGGATCCACTATATTGTCCTTTGACTTTACATAATCAATGGAAATAATTTCATTCTTCAGCAAGCTTCGTATTGTATTATGACGTCGCCTTATATGCCTCGATTTGCCATTGTATATTTGATTATTTGCCCTCGTCAGGGCAGCCATACTATCACAACGGAATACCTTCTAGGAAGTCACAGGCTTTGTCCATGACGGAATACCTTCTAGGAAGTTTCTAATCTATTTTGCCTCTTCGGCAGCTTTATCCAAAACTACAAACTCTGCTTCCATAGTTGATCGCGTATTTATCATTTTCTTTGATGATTTCTAAGATATCGATGCTCCACCAAGTGTAAATACATACTCACTTGTGGACTTACTTTCTGAATGGTTGGAAATTCAATTAGCATCACAATATCCTTCTAACACGGGAGGATATTTTGTATAATGTAACACATAGTTCATTGTATGATTTAGATATCGTAGTGCCCTTATTAGTGCAACCCAATGATCATTTCTAGGATTATGTGAGTATCGACTAAGTCGACTCATCAGATATGCTAAATCCGGTCTTGTACAATTCATTATGTACATCAAGCTTCCAAGAACTTGTGTATACTCCAATTGAGACACACTTTCACCTTCATTCTTCTTAAGGTGACTAGCGGGATCAAATGGGGTAACGACCGGTCTATCATCATAGTGTCCAAATTTTCTAAGGACCTTCTCAACATAATGGGATTGAGTTAAGATGTAACCCTCAGAATTCTTTTGAATTCTAATACCAAGAATGACATCCGTTATTCACATATCTTTCATATCGAAAGCGACATGCAACATCTTCTTAGTTTGGTTAATTACATCCTTACGTGTTCTCATAATCAGCATATCATCCACATATAAGCATATAATGACAGATGCATTATTACACTCCTTAATGTAGACACATTTGTCACATTCATTTATTTGAAAACCATTTGATAATAATGTATTATCAAACTTTTCATGTCACTGTTTTGGAGCTTGTTTAAGTCTATATAAAGACTTAGTCAATTTACAGATTTTCTTCTCTTGACCTTTAACAACAAACTCTTCGGGTTGTTCCATGTAAATTTCTTCATCTAGTTCACCATTCAAGAATGCAGTTTTCACATTCATTTGGTGTATTTCCAAATTGTGAATCGATGCTATAGCAATTAACGTTCTTATAGACGTAATTCTAGATACTGGTGAGTAGGTATCAAAGAAATCTACACTTTTTTGTCTAAACCCTTTGGCTACTATACGAGCTTTGTATTTTCTATAGTACCATCAGACCTTAGTTTCCGTTTAAAAATTCATTTATGGCCTATTGATTTTTGTCCCGGAGGGAGATCAACCAATTTCCATGTATTATTTTGTACAATGGATTCTACCCCACTTTGAATAGCCTCATTCCAATAAGGTGCTTCGGATGATTCCATAGCATCCCTATATGTTTGAGGTTCTCCTTCAACGGAAAATATCATAAAGTCCGGTCCAAAATCTTTGACAACTTTTCCACGTTTACTTCTCTTTGGTTAAGAATTTTTTTTTTGAACAGAGGAAGTAAGATTTTCATCATTTTGAGTTTCTAGGTTTGACTCATCTTTAGGCAGTGTCCTCTTCTTATTATTAGGAACACTTTTATCCTTGTCTTTGTAAGGAAAAGTATCCTAAAAAAATTATGCTTCAGCAGATTCCATAAGTGTGTTTTTGTGAATACCTTCAACATCGGAATGTTACACCAAAAACTTACATGTTGCACTATTATTGGCATGACCAATATATATGCAATCCACCGTTTTTTGTCCAAGTTTGGTTCTCTTTGGTAAGGAAACTTGAACTTTCGCTAGGCAACCCCACACTTTCATTCTTTTGAAAGTAGGCAATCTTCCTTTCCACAATTCATAAGGAGATTGATCATTTTTATTTTGAGGAATTTTGTTCAATATCATATTTGCAGTAATTAACGCCTCACCCCATAGACTAAGGGGTGCTCCCGAACTAATCAACATTGAATTTATCATATTCTTCAATGTTTTATTCTTACGTTCGGCAACTCCATTTTGTTTTAGAGTATATGACGCAGTGGTTTGATGAACTATACCATTAGTAGAGCAGAATTTTTTGAACTCATTCGATTGATATTCACCACCTTTGTTTGATCTTAGAATTTTGATTCTTTTGTCAAGTTGGTTTTCCACTTCTGCTTTGTATGTTTTAAACATGTTCAAAGCCTCATCTTTAGTATATATTAAGTATACATAACAAAATTTACTACAATCATCGATAAACAATATATAATAGTTCTTTCCTCCACGCGATGAGGTTGCTTGGTAATCACACAAATCACTATGAATTAAATCAAGCACTTCATTTGATTTCACAACAGATTTATGAGGATGACTTGCATATTTTGATTCTATGCAAACTCCACACTTAGTCATTTTGTTCATTGAGCATTTTGGCAACATGTCTAACTTTATCATTCTTTGTAAATAGCGATAATTAACATGGCCTAATTGAAAATGCCATAAAGAAGATGAATCAACCATATACATAGAAGTAGTGCTAGTGCCTGCATTTTCATTAATAATGGCAACTACCTAAGTAGGTACAATAGATAGTTTGAAGAGCCCCTCACTGAGGTAACTCTTTCCTGTATACACCCCACCTTTGGTGAGTACAAATTTATCAGATTCAATTACAATTTTGAAGTCCTTGTTGCTAAGAACAGACCCAGAAATTAAATTCTTACAAATTTCAAGCACGTGCAACACATTTCGACAGCATAACGCTGCATCTATAACATATGTCCAAAGTAGGCGAGCCGACAAGGCTGCCTTACACAACTAACCAACATGTCATAACAGGTTATCCGACTAGGCTTCCACCCAATAAGATCACATAGACACGGGAACAGTCAAATTAGGCAAGCCGGCGAGGCTGCTACAATATACGGGAACATCCCCAAAATGAGTACAACAATACAGCTGACTAAAATGCATATACAATCTACTCAAGTCCGAAATACATCTACCACCCACAACTGTCTACAGACCTCTCAGAGTACGATAATGACATATAACGGGACAGGGCCCCGTCGTGCCCCTAAATATATACATAAATCTGAAAGAGGTTCTGTACCAAAATGATAAGCTCTTAATCAAGGAGCTTTCCAATCAGCTGAGTAGATGTCCTAGACTGGAGGGTCACCTATCTGAGCACCAGAACCTGCGGGCATGAACGCAGCCCAGAGAGAGGGTCGATTTAAATAATGTACTGAGTATGTAAACATGAAATACTGTAAATAAGATCACAACTGTGCCATGTAAAGTAGAGAGTCAACTGTGTCATAAGAGAATGAGAGTCGTACCAGTAATCATGAATGTTTAATCATATAATCATCAGATATAAGTAAATGAATAAACTGCCCGACCCTTTGGTGAGGGACACGGTGAAATATATTGTCCTGGGTATCTGTACCCGCATCACTGATGCATATCCGTGGAATCATCATATATGTATACATAAATTGCCCGGCCCTCTAATGAGGTACGCGGTGAATCATCCTGTAATATGTGCACGAATCTGCCCGGCCCGGGACGCGGTGAAGTGGAATAGTAATACTTTGCACGAGTGGATATCATGAGCAACTATATGCAATTTTAAATCATCTCTTGACTCATAATAAAATAATTAAATAACTCCTTACTAGTAAATCACATGTACTTTTCATAACTCATATTATTAGGAATTTTAGACTGTGTAGATATCATGTACGTCTGCCGTACATTCACTTTGTACATGACACATGCCAAATGAAAGGAGTAATAATTCACATAATCAAGTCAAAAGAAAGAAGGATAGACTCACATACCTTTTAGGCGAACTAATCAACTTAATGCTACGATAAGCCTCGTCTAGTACGTTAACCTATAATAGTGATAGTACGTTGGTCAATTCTATGATTTCTAATGTAAGTTATATTGAATAACGGCTTCCTATTTCTATAAAAAATCGGGCAGCACTTCTCCTGTTTATGTGTGTATCCACAATTAGCCAACAAGCCAGCAATACCAATAACAAGTCATCACTTAATAATATAATCACAATAGCCCACATACTTGACACATACCATCATTATACAACCTTTTTCCTTACACTTATGGAATATAATCCAAGCAACAATTTAGGTGATTAGTTCACTTATTTATCCTATTCATCCAACCCTTAATCCATAATAAAGTAGTCAATTAAGGCAGTCCATAAATTCTAACAATACCAACAAAAGTTCAAGTCTTCTAGTTACAACACCTCACCTTACTACACTTTAGTTCTTTGTAAGATATGTATTGGCAATTACCACAAGTTCATGATTTATATTCCATCATTATAACTTAGCAAAACAACCTTTAAACGAGACAACCACGTCCAACAATCCCATGGAAGTTTCAGCTAACAACAACAAGAATTCCATTTCTTTTCTTAATTTCTTATTATCCAATTTTTGGTCCAACACTTTCATTTAATAAATCACAACTTTAAATCTCAAGATTTCTTTCAATCTTATCATGCAATTGGTGACAATACTAATAAAAATAACACTTAATTTCAATGTACACAAAATGGGTCCTAAAATCGGTCTCAACATCCAAATTCCACATGCATTGTCTTAATATCATTTTTTTTCTAACACAAGTCCATTACTTCAACTACAACAATATACAACTTCAATTATAGCATATAAAGAAGAATTTTCATACCTTAATTTAATCCCCAAAACAGTCCCGATTTTTAGCCACTGCTTCGTCATCTGAACTTGTAACGTTCATAACTCTCTACGCCGGTGTCCTATCGACGGGTAGTTTGTTGCGTTGGAAACTAGACTCGAAGAACTTCATTTTAGGCTTTTGAAACACCCAAAAACCCCTAATATACGAGGAGATATACCCCTTCAAAGTTGACTAAAATTCTGCCCAAAATCCCGATTTTCTGCCCATTTTTCTTGGCCCCTCTTCTTGCCCAATTTTTCACTTCTTCCACTCCAATTCAACATGCAAACATCTACAATGTTTACCCATCATCTACACATGTTTTTCTTCCCAAAAATTGCATCAAAACTTGAATTTTTTTCAGTCCTAAAATCTGCTCAGCAGTCCCGTCGAAACCCACTGTTTTTGGGTCCAAAATTCTCTAATTCTTGGCTTAATTTGGGTAGGGTAATTTAATCGAAGAAAGATGAAGTAACAAGCTTGAATTTTTCTTGTTAAAGGGGAGGATTTTCAACCAAGGTAGGGGGAAAGGGAAGAGAAGATTTGATTTTGTGTTAAAGTGGAAAAATATACTTGTTAGGGCAATTAAATTCCAATTTTCAGATTTTTAAAAGTGCATTTAGGTCCCCCTTCATATTACACTTTAACTCTCTAAGTGCTTATTAAACTAAATTAATCCCCCAAGTAATAAACCTTAATCCATTTCTTTAAATCTTGATTTATGTTTCCTTTAATTCCCGAGAAATCCATAAGGTCTCGTATTCTCCATGTCGTAATTCTTATAATATGTGGTAATCCTTAATGGGAATATATATAACTTATCATATTAAGTTCTCATTGACGTGCTCGTAGCTTATGTAAATATAACTCATATCAATTATTCGAATCTTAATCTTAATGACGTTCTTAATCCTTGTCTTAACTTACGAGGTGTAACATTCTTCCCCCCTTAGAAACATTCGTCCTCGAATGTTCATAATAAGTCTTATGCTAGAAAAATTTCGGCAGAGTCTCATTTATAACTATGTCTATCCACCTATATTCAGTCAACCAACAGATGTCACACAGGCCTCAATATACATCACATATATCATTCACCAAATCATATTTAAGTAAGGAATCAAATCATATGTGGATATTCAACTGAATCTTATGTAATACCTTGAACAAAGTTAAAGAGTCTTTATGCAGTGCTATATTCCTCTATTTCCGAAATTGCCACAATATTACGGCTGGTACTACCTTGTACACATGCTTCAATTTATAATGGTATGTAATGTTTCCCCCAAATCTGTACTGCATGCTTAACATGACGACAATTCATGTGTATACCCGCTGCATAGTTAACATAGCTCCATATAGATTTGACAACTCTCTTGTACAAAATAAGTGATCTATCATTCCTTGATGTAAGACATTATATCAGCAGTATCTTGATACTATATTAATTCCAATATTATGCAACACTTTATCCACTGAAATTTTTAAATTTTCACATCGTCCATAGAAAGAAATATATCTTGAATGACACTCTTTTAACCCACATTTACCTATATACATCAGAAGGATATGATCTTTATCTCAACAACCATTTTCAAGGCCTGAGAACCACCTTCCCGTTGCACATATTGAGGGTAATGCTTCAGAGTACATGTTCCTTAGAAAGTTAACCCATAGAGAGTTGGTGGTCCTAGATTTCCACCATAGCTCTTTACACAATGCCTTTAATATATCTAAAATAAGGTCTGAACCCCAATCCACTATCATCCTTAGGCAAGTACATTTTAACCATGTAAACCAATGATTAGCCTTAACATCATCCTTACTATATACCAGAAGAAAATTACAACTATTTGTATGTAAATCTTTGATCACACATTTTGCAAGTCTTATAGCAGGTGGTATGTGTATAGGCACACTTATGACACACTAGTAATCAACACTGCTTTACCTCATGGTGACAATATTTTTTCTTCCCAAGCCTGTAACTTGTCTTTAATCTTCTTAATTAATTCAGCATAGTCTATCTTCCTCTTTCTAACATGTAGTACTGGACACCCTAAATACATGAATGGAAATGTTCCCCTTGTGAAACCAATAATACATATTTCTTGCTGAATCAAGTTACTAGGAGTCTTAGCATGCATATAAACAGAACTCTCTTTTTATTGATCAAATGGCCAGAAGCTTCTTCATATTCTTTCAAAGTTTGCCTTAACTCTTTGTAAAATCATTCCATTTGCTTCTGTTGGAAATTCTTCAAACAACTACTCTTAAAATCTACCAATATCCTCCCTAAAACTTAGTTTCTTAAAAGTATCTCCAAAAGTTTCCTTACTCCATAATAATAGGCGATCTTGACATTCTTGATTTAGATAAAAGAAACGAAATCATCTTAATCAACAACAACATGCCAATTTTGATTTAGCGCCTAAAAGAATGCTTCAAATTTTGTCCAAAACTTGAGGAATCTAAATGGTTTACTCACATGCATAGATTGATCACCATAAATTAAACAACTAAGGGGCATGGTCTAAACTTGTTCTTATTACATGTTTCACTTCCATTTGTCCAAACCAAGCTAAAATAAATATTTACCAACATTCTATCGAACCTCTTAAAAGTACAGTCATTATCGGCTCTTTCATTCCACTACTTAAAAGGACTCCCTTTAAATTCAATTTCAAACATTTCACATGAATTAGTACAAAATGCAAATATTCTCACGCTCTGCAGGATATATATGAAGATCGCCTATTGTCTCCCTTCCATTTATAATAAAATTGAAATCCCCACTAACTAGCCAAGGATCCCGCATATCGTCGACAATACAGTATAAACTATCCCAGAGAACAACCTTTCCAATGCATCACTCTTTGCATATACCATAGTATACCTTCCTAAATCAGGTAACTCTTTCACCCTTGAGTCCTTAGGTTTGTCATGTTGATCACCCCTTACATTATCTCTGATTAAGTTTCTCTGCTGATTAATATATTTAGGATAGGCATATCTGCTTCCACTGCCATATTCTGCTCCACATTGGACATCATTATCCCATCTTCCTTTAATATTACTTCGTTACTATTATTAGAGTTGTTACCATTGGTACACACCTTCTGACTCTTATCAACATTCCGCTCCTCATTAACTTTTGCTGCTACAAAAGCTCCTTCGACCTGTTCTTTATTAGTAAGAGTTGCTTTTGATTCTTCTATCAATTGTGGGTCCTTAATGAGTTGTTTTACTTCTAACACCTTACCATCGTCATCTTCCTTATTCTATTTATTACCATATTCTTCCCCAGTATCTCTTTGTTCCTCCTTATTTGCATTATTACTGTTTGTCTCCTCAAGTGGCATTTGTTTTATCCTCTCGTTGGACTTAATAACTCAGTTGTGTCTTTAGTTGCGTCAACATTTGTCACTTTGGCTACATCACACTGAATATTTATCATCACTTCGTTAAATTCATCTATATCTTTGTACCTCTCTTATCTGTTTTTCATCCTTCTATTATGGTATGTAGAAATTCAAGATTCAACCTTCACCTATTAAAGTATGTGAACTTATACTAAGTCTTTATGCCTACTTCTCATCCAATTAACCCAAAAGAATGTTCATATAGACCTGGTTTCTTGAAAGACACCTTAGAAACATGTAGATTATCAACTCATTCTTGATTAGTAAGTGTTGCTATACACCCTGCATGTCACTCATTTCACCATAATCTGCTACATACTGCTTAAAATCTTTTATCTCAGTCTTAGCGACATGACACTTCACTCTTCTATTCCATTTTAATGCCCAGTTGAAATCACTCATTATTGCCTATGGTCCTTGTATCTGGCCACAATAATCATATTCCTCCATTTGGATGCTCGGTAAGATTAGTACTTAGAAGATCACCCACTATGCAAATTAGTGGGTTCTTCCCTTTTTAACCTTTGGTTCCAAGAGACCAAATAGCCTCATCTTAGCATTCTGCGTGAACTAATGCATTGAAACTGTGCACAAATACATACCTCGGTTACCAATCCTTCAAATAACTTCTTAACTGAAAATATGAAATCCAGAGGTTACAATATTTAAAATGTTTGACACAACTATACACTAATAGGATGCTCATCATTCCCAAGTTCTAAGTCATTTGCGAAAGAAACTCAATTAATCCCTATGTCCAATACTTCTCAACATTCGGTCCAAAGTAAGAAAAATACTTTCATTCTTATATATCAATCTTATTATTCCAGAAGTAATAGCCCCTTCATATTCTTACATGGGAATAATATTCTTTTGCAGTTTCCTACCTTCACATAGTCCAACAACATGGTATACTCTAAAACAGTCACAGATTCTAACAATTAACGCTCAAAATTTAATTAGAGGTATGAAGGAGAAAAGAATAGGTAAGCTTCATTTCCTATCTTTGGAAGGAAAAGTTCAATCTCTGTAACTATAGAGCAAATACCGTAGCATAACGGAGTACCAATTCGTAAGATAGAGTGTAACACCCCATTTTAACCGGAGTCGAAAACGGGATTACTGCGCATGGTTGATTCCTAGATGTATTTAAAGGAGTCGACACCTAATTATTATAGTTAATTAGGACACTTATTAAATAGCATAAAAATGCTATAAATGATCTCCATTTAAAGGTCTGCAAAAAGCTATGTGAGATTCTGGATCAGGGTTCTTTATTATCCTAAAGGGAAGGGGTTAGGCATCCTTTAAGATCCGCTAACTTGCGGTTATCCGTTCAAACCTAGGTTAATTGTGTATTGGCTTTTATTCTACCTATTCTAAGCATTTTTACATAATTTACAATTAAAATAAAATGCAATACAAAAATAGTAAAACTGAAATTTAAATGCGACATAAGATAAAACTTCGGGATAACTTTAGCCCTTTTAGGCCTTCTGCACAAGATGATCTCCGGGTACCTGCATAAACACATAGTAAAAGTGTTAGTAAAAAATAAACAATTTTAAAGTAATAGCAATAATTAATAAATAAAGCAAAAAATAAATCCGTCTTTTGTACGGGGAGGCCTTGGAAATCAGACGGAGATTCTTTCATCGGCCAATATTGCTAAAAATAATAAAATAAATAAAACCTTCGGATCCGTGCCAAAACAGTAATAGCTTTAAACACGGAGGGCTCAGATATAAAAATATATAAAGTGGGACAGCCTAAACAAGTGCGGTTGCGGCGTTACAACAGCATGTTGGTTATCCGTGTAAGTGGAAGAAATCATCCTGCCCGTAAAGCTTCATTTATTTTATTTTCCGTCTTTGCAATTGTGGAGGCCTCAAAATCGACGGATAACTTTTTCATTGCGCATAAGTGTAGCATCTTGTTCAAATCAAGAAAATACCGACAAAGGTAGTATTTGTTCCAAATCGAGAAACCAAAGAAATAATGTCCAAAATCAATAGCAATATGGCAAAACTACCAAATAATATGGCCAAAAACAACAAAGATGTGGTAAAACAAACAAAAATCCCGTCCAGAACACAGCCCAACAAGCTTGATTCTTGGTCCAAAGATTTCAAAATAAACAACAAATCCACCATTTTAGAATCCGACCCGGATTATGACCACCAGTTTCAACGAGAGCAAAGCGATGGCAAAATCAGTCCAACGCCAACAAGAAACAAAGAAAATATTAATCATCAACATCACGACACCAAAAAAAAGAACAATAATAGCCAACAAAAATCGAAATCAGTTCAACAAAACAGTAACAACGTAACCAACATTCGCCGGAGTTTTTAAATTCCGGAGACATTCAAAAAAATAAAAATCAGTCCAAATAACCAGATATGCCATACATCCGAAGAGACACAAACAGTGATTTCAACAACACAAAAGGCGTGAGCGTGGCTATTTCCACGGCGGCGGTCGCAGCCGGAGCAACGCCGCACGGTTTGAGCACGAGACAGTGGTGTTGGTCGACGGGAGACGGGTGTGGGAAAGCAATGAGGGAGTGTTGGCGGCTGAGGGTGTTGCTAGGGGGGTTCGCCGGCGGTGGGCGACGGGAAAGGTGAGTGAGAGGTGTTGGTTGACGGGAGCAGGGGATGTCGAGATGTGTGACGGGAGTGATATTAGCGTGTTGTTGGTTCGCCGGAGTTATGGCGGATGGTGAAAAGGGGACAGAGGGTTATTGGCGACGGGAATGTCGGGGTAGTGGGGAGGAGACGGTGAACAGTGGTAAGGTTCGCAGGAGCACTGAGCTCCGGCGGTGGAGATGGAGTTAAGGGCTGCTGCTGAGGGAGGGTAAGCATAGAGGGTGAGGCGGATGGGTGTGTGAGAGAGACGACTGGGATGATAAAGTAGGGTAGGGTGTGCGGCTGAAAATGATAAAGTAGGGTCTATTATGCGGCTGAGTCCAAAATAGGGTAGAAGTAGGGTAGGTTTTATAGGGTGAGATTAGGTTTAGGGTTTAGGGGTATTGGGTATTGGGTATTGGATGAAAGTGTATTGGGCTTCATTTTTTGTTTCGATTTCTGGCGGATTGGACTGATTCAGATTATGCCCTGGACTGGACTGGTTTTGACAAAAAATGCAAAATTGATTAATTATTTAAAAGAAAATTATTTAAAGATACAAAATTATTAAAATGCAAATGTTGATGCAATAATAATAAAATACAATATTTAGCAAATATTTAATGCCTGATTAAAAGTAAAGACGGGGTGTCAGTTAATTATTCAAAGAGATGCTAAAAAAATGTTTAATACCTAATTAAAGGTAAAAAGCAAAACATGATGTCAATTTACAAGAATAAACAACATAAAATGTTATGTAAAAAATATACAAAATGTCAAAAATGATGACAAAACGCGGTGTCCTAAGATGCTTAAAATTGCAAGAAATGCCTAAAAGATGGGTCAAAATTGGGTGTCAACAGTTGTCCCTCTTTGACCGGAGACGATGAAAGAATTTTCGGACAAAGACGTTGACTTGTGGCCAATTTTATCCCATCGTCAGAATTAGAACAAGGATTAAGCAAATAATGGGCAAAAGCCGACACTGGGTCGCTGTGATGCCAAGGTAAAAGACAGAGTTGTTTAAAATTTGTCCCAGTGTTGAATTATGAGACACTGGGTTGCTGCAATGCTAGAAAATAAAACAGGCAGACGCAAAACTCAAAATTTGTCCCAGTGTCGAAGTATGATTGACACTGGGTTGCAAGTGAGGTGGTGCTGGAAAAGACATGGTGTTTGTAGGTGTTGATGAAGTGATGTGATGATACGCCGTCTTGTATAGGCGAGATGCAGATGTTCGTCGTTGTATGGACGAGATGCAGATGTTCGTCGTTGTATGGACGAGATGCAGATGTTCGTCGTTGTATGGACGAGATGCAGATGTTCGTCGTTGTATGGACGAAATGCAGATGTTCGTCGTTGTATAGACGAAATGCAAATGACGCCTTGTATGGGCGTTGTCGTCTTGTATGGACGAGATGAAGATGTTCGTCGTTGTATGGACGAAATGCAGATGTTCGTCGTTGTATAGACGAGATGCAGATGTTCGTCGTTGTATGGACGAGATGCAGATGTTCGTCGTTGTATGGACGAAATGCAGATGTTCGTCGTTGTATAGACGAAATGCAAATGACGCCTTGTATGGGCGTTGTCGTCTTGTATGGACGAGATGCAGATGTTCGTCGTTGTATGGACGAAATGCAGATGTTCGTCGTTGTGTAGACGAGATGCAGATGTTCGTCGTTGTATGGACGAGATGCAGATGTTCGTCGTTGTATGGACGAAATGCAGATGTTCGTCGTTGTATAGACGAAATGCAAATGACGCCTTGTATGGGCGTTGTCGTCTTGTATGGACGAGATGCAGATGTTCGTCGTTGTATGGACGAAATGCAGATGTTCGTCGTTGTGTAGACGAGATGCAGATGTTCGTCGTTGTATAGACGAAATGCAGATGTTCGTCGTTGTATAGACGAAACATGAATGAAGCTGTTGCATAGGCTTACAATGAAATGATGTCATTTTATGGACGTACCTGCCCTGTGACTCGCCCGGATTGAGATAACGTCATTGCATAGACGTTGTGCGTTTGTAACCCGCATGGGCTTTTGTTGTGCTCCCGCCTTTGCTGATATGAAGATCTGAAGTCGCGAGTGTCGATGCATCTGTGCGATTTCTTGAACGCCGCAATTCCGATTGCTTTTTTTTTTTCTTTTTTTTTTTTGGAATCCTTATTATGATCTCTTCATGGTGCATTTCCCAAAATTGTCCCAATTTTGTTATGCGAGGTGCATGGGCAGAACTTAACTCTAGCGGAAATTCTGTCGCACACGAGCCAATGGAAAGATTTCTAATGGTGTGACCGAAGCCGATTTAGGCCGCCTACGTATCCCGCTGAGGGAATCAGGTCAAGACGTAGTTCGTGATGCAAAAATGATTTTTATGGATTTTTCAAACAATGTGGACCGAAGTCAATGTGACCGCCTACATATCCGCTGAGGGAATCAGGTCAAGACGTAGTTCGTGATGCAAAAATGACTGTACAATTTTCAAAAATGAGACTGAAGCCAATGTGGCCGCCTACGTATCCCGCTGAGGGAATCAGGTCAAGACGTAGTTCATGAGGCAAAGAATGATTGTTTATATATGCATTTTTTTTCCTGAAAAGTGGAAAGACACCATCACGTTCTGACTTCAGTTGATACCAACAATTAGTATTGTGCTTAGGAAATTCCGTTATTCACTTCCGGTCTAACCAAGACTGACTTCTGGGTAATTCCTATAGTTTCAAATGGTACCTCAGACACCTAAGTATCGACACACTTGCTTGCAGCCAAGGTTTCGAACTACACGTAATCTCACGTTTCAAATGCCCTCACTGAAAGAAAGTCCCATTTCTCACATATATTCCAGTATTTTGAATTTTGGGACGTTTAGAGAAGTACGCTCACACTCAAAAAGATGTTCAATGCATGCAATTGTGATACCATAGGCTTGGCCGTCATGTAAGTATCCACTAATGTGAGAACTCGATAAGATCATGTAGGCTTGTCATGGGCTTGTAATGTAGGCTTGGGGAAAGGGATGGATATCATTTGGGTAAAAAGTGACTAATCCTCCGAGCGTTGGACTACGTCCGTGCTTGATATTTGTGTGCTTCAACGCCGACCGCTTTCTTTTTGTCCCGCTTTTCAGATCGACATCTTTTGAATCTTTCGTTTGGAGACCGCTTTTCCAAAGTTATTTTTCAGTTCATTAATTTTTTGTTTATCATGACGGGGCTTTTGATTTCTTCTTTGTAAAGTCGTCATTTGTGTTTTCTTTTCCTTTGGGACTTTGACAATTTTGCCTTTGCAAACTTCAACGCAGAATTTGTCACCACTTGCACATTTCTAAAACGCCAAGGAGGTCGGGCCAAGAGAGGATAGTGCGACGCACTCGTAAAGCGGTATAAGTGTAATACGCGTTGTCGAAAGAATAGGCTTTAGGCTCAAAGGGGGTGTACTATGGATAATGTTATTTGGTAGGCTGAAAAGGCTCAAACGGGTCAAAGAAAGCCTACGATCACTTCCCACACCGAGTGTTACTCAGGATTTCGCCTCAACAAACATTCGGGCCAAGTTCTAGATCACAATGCAATGCAATTGAACTGATTCTAAAAGCTCACCACACAATGCACATGAAACGATGAGGTTGGTTTCGTTCTTATCTTAGAAGCATGCAAAATGTCATTACATGTGTGCGTGAGAGGTACCAAAAGAATCTATGGTTTACCACGAAGTCCACCCATACTGATTATTACTCATTCTTTCCTATGCACACTCCTAATTGTGTTGGTATCAACCAAGTCAAACAATGATACTTAAAAGAGCTTTTTTTTTTTTTTTCGAATAAACTATTTTGTATTTTTTGAATAAATGGTACCGAACCTGAATAGTGTTGCCTACGTATCTCATCTTTGACGAGAATCAGATGTGCGTAGTTCGTTCAGATATGTTATAAAACGTATGATTTAAAAGAATTTATTCATGAAAGAAATGCAAAAGTAAAAGCTGTGCAAAACAAATAATTGTTCACTATATGCAAAGAAAAAGAATGTAATGAAAAAATGAATTGTTGTGATAGAATGCATGAATGAATGTGATAGAATGATTAAAATGCAATAATGAATGTCCGTGCAAAGAAATGGGTGAACCAAATATGTCCCTTTTTTTTCTTTTTTTTTTCTTTTTTTTTATGTGGTGGTGTCGAACCCTAGATGGGTTGCCTACGTATCACACCGTATGGTGAGAATCAGACACGCGTAGTTCGGAATAATTATGTCGTAAAATGCATGATAAAGAATTGTGTAATCAATACTAGACATATTAATTGGACTTGCAAATATGTATAAAATGCAAAATGTAAGACCCAGAGCGATGCTTTGTTGAATCTGGTATAAGCTGACTTCTTTCCGTCAACATAACTCAACTCATTCTTGGGATGATTTTTTTTTCTTTTCTTTTTCTTCCTCTTTTTTGTTGTTGTCCGCCCTCGACTATTTGCGAGGACGGTTTTCCTGCAAAAAATATGACAAATAGGTGAGAGTAGGCAAGCCACAAAAAATAGTAAGATGTAAGGGCGTGACAATATAGTCAAAGACTCCCCTGCTTGGTTCAACCGGACTGGTGGTTGATGCTTCACAAAGTCCAAATCGCGTTGTTCAAGAGCGATTTACGCAGTAGAAGTCCTGATTGCAATATGACAACAAAAGTGCAAAAAATGCAAATGCTCGTGGCCAGAGTTGTAAGCACATAGCATGATATGTACATGGGTTAAAAGGATAATTATTGCATTAAATAATATGTACAAAATTGCTAGCAACAAAATAGTAAACAAAAGCATGCAAATCAAGCGCGCGCCTAATATGCATGGGACCTCTCTTATGCCAGAGGTCGGCCTAAACGCCCGATATGCGAGATTATGATAAATAGGTCCAAGCCGTTAAACTGCAATGTTTTGTCGGAAATGGCGACCAAATGACGGTGCACTTTTTTCAATTTCAGTGTGTTATAACCAGGCTTGGATCTGTCTATCACCATCACGCTACACATAGTATGCTAATGGGTCGTTGAGTTGTGAAACCCGTCGACAAGTTTGGTGGATTTCTAATTGTGGCGTTAATACCAAGGATTAACCCACCTAAGGTTTATGCAAGCAAGAATAATATAAAAGGGTGGTATAGCTCTATCTTAAGCTTTCTAAGATTTGGCTTATTAGACGCAAGGTTCCCGAGCGGACAACTCGAGTGAGAAGGCTACGTGGCTGATCAGACGAACCGATCTAACTCCACGCAAGCGCCAACTCTCCTAAATTTTGGGTGTTCTTGAAAGAAATTTGCGGGTGCGCGAAGCACACCAGCGCGTGTAGTGTGTGACAGTGTGAATTTTCCAGAGTGGAGGAAATATGAGCGGAATGTCAGTTTAAGGAAAACAGTAAAAGCATATAGTAATTAAAACGGTTAAGCATACAAAATTAAAGCAAGCAATTAAAACAAATAAAAATAAATAAAGTCAAGCAATAATAAACCTAGGTTTGTTATGGTCAAGAACCTGATTCCCCAGCAGAGTCGCCATCTGTAACACCCCATTTCAACCGGAGTCGAAAACGGGATTACTGCGCATGGTTGATTCCTAGATGTATTTAAAGGAGTCGCCACCTAATTATTATAGTGAATTAGGACACTTATTAAATAGCATAAAAATGCTATAAATGATCTCCATTTAAAGGTCTGCAAAAAGCTATGTGAGATTCTGGATCAGGGTTCTTTATTATCCTAAAGGGAAGGGGTTAGGCATCCTTTAAGATCCGCTAACTTGCGGTTATCCGTTCAAACCTAGGTTAATTGTGTATTGGCTTTTATTCTACCTATTCTAACCATTTTTACATAATTTACAATTAAAATAAAATGCAATACAAAAATAGTAAAACTGAAATTTAAATGCGACATAAGATAAAACTTCGGGATATCTTTAGCCCTTTTTAGGCCTTCTCCACAAGATGATCTCCGGGTACCTGCATAAACACTTAGTAAAAGTGTTAGTAAAAAATAAACAATTTTAAAGTAATAGCAATAATTAATAAATAAAGCAAAAAATAAATCCTTTTTGTATGGAGGCCTTGGAAATCAGACGGAGATTCCTTCATCGGCCAATATTGCTAAAAATAATAAAATAAATAAAACCTTCGGATCCGTGCCAAAACTGTAATAGCTTTAAACACGGAGGGCTCAGATATAAAAATATATAAAGTGGGACAGCCTAAACAAGTGCGGTTGCGAGCGTTCGCCTTGCCAGCGCATGTTGGTTATCTGGTGTAAGTGGAAGAAATCATCCTTGCCCAGAAAGCTTCATTTATTTTATTTTCCGTCTTTGCAATTGTGGAGGCCTCAAAAATCGACGGATAACTTTTTCATTGGCCAGACAAGTGTAGCATCTTGTTCAAATCAGTAAAATACCGACAGTGTAGTATTTGTTCCAAATCAGTAAACCAGCAAATAATGTCCAAAATCAATAGCAATATGGCCAAAACCAGTCAAATAATATGGCCAAAAAAACAGCCCAGCAGTGGTAAAACAAACAAAAACCCAGTCCAGAACACAGCCCAACAAAGCTTGATTCTTGGTCCAAAGATTTCAAAATAAACAACAAATCCACCATTTTAGAATCCGACCCGGATTATGACCCGACCCGGTTTCAACCCGAGAGCAAAACAGTGGCAAAATCAGTCCAACGCCAACAAGAAACAGCAAAATATTAATCAACAACATCGCCGGACAGTCCGAAAAACAGCAACAATAATAGCCAACAAAAAATCGAAATCAGTCCAACAAAACAGTAACAACGTAACCAACATTCGCCGGAGTTTTTAAATTCCGGCGACATTCAAAAAAATAAAAATCAGTCCAAATAACCAGATATGCCATACATCCGAAGAGACACAAACAGTGATTTCAACAACACAAAAGGCAATGGGCCGAAGAAGGCTACTTCCACGACGAGGTCGCCGGAGCAACGCCGCCAGCAGTTTGAGCACGAGACAGTGGTGTTGGTCGACGGGAGACGGGTGTGGGAAAGCAATGAGGGAGTGTTGGCGGCTGAGGGTGTTGCTAGGGGGGTTCGCCGGCGGTGGGCGACGGGAAAGGTGAGTGAGAGGTGTTGGTTGACGGGAGCAGGGGATGTCGAGATGTGTGACGGGAGTGATGTTAGCGTGTTGTTGGTTCGCCGGAGTTATGGCGGATGGTGAAAAGGGGACAGAGGTTTATTGGCGACGGGAATGTCGGGGTAGTGGGAGGACGGTGAGCAGTGGTAGGTTCGCCGAGCACCGAGCTCGGCGCGAGATGGAGTTAAGGGTCACGCTTGAGGAGGGTAAGCATAGAGGGTGAGGCGGATGGGTGTGTGAGAGAGACGGCTGGGATGATAAAGTAGGGTAGGGAGTGAGGCTGAAAATGATAAAGTAGGGTCTATTATGCGGCTGAGTCCAAAATAGGGTAGAAGTATGGTAGGTTTTATAGGGTGAGATTAGGTTTAGGGTTTAGGGTTTAGGGGTATTGGGTATTGGGTATTGGGTGTTGACAGTCAATTTTGACCCGTTTTTTTGTATATTTCGTGCAATTTTAAGTATTTTAGCACACCACATTTTAATCGTTATTTTGCATATTTTTACATAATATTCTATGTTTATTTATTCACAAAATGACATTGCATCTTTTTTATTTTAATTTAAGCATTATGTTTTTGTTAATATTATGTTTATAATAATATTTTGCATCTCTTTAAATAATTAATTGACATCCGGCTTTAATTTTTAGACATTAAATATTTGTTAAATATCGTATTTTTATTATTATTGCATCGACATTTGCATTTTTATAATCTTGCATCTTTTAAATAATTTTTCTTTTAAATAATTAACCCGCTTTACATTTTGTCAAACCAGTCCAGTACGGAACCCAATCTGAATCATTCCAATCCAACACCATTTCTATTTCATCCAAACACCCTTTTATTTCCCCCCCCCCCCCCATTTTTAAATTTCAAACTCCACTTTTCATTTCCCCCCTAAAATACCAAACCCTAATTCTACCCCTATTTATTAAACATTACCCCCATTAAGAGGGGGGAGTCCACAACGTTCAGCACAAAAATAAGGGCATCAGGCCATTTTCCCATTTGAACAAAAAGGAAAAGGGTGCCCTCCCCCTCTCTTGCCGCCGCACTTCGCCGCCCTTCGCCGGAGTTTTTAGAACTCCGGCGAACCCCCCTTTAAACCAGCCGCACACCCCTGCCCTCTCCCTCTCCACTCATCTCCCTCACCTGTTCCCGTCGACCTCCACACCTCACTGACAAACCACCGCCATCTTGCACCTCCGCCGCCATCGCTCGACACCTCACCATCAGACACACACACACACGCAGCGCACTCTACATCGCCGTTGCTCACCGGCGAACCACCGTCACATCGCGCATCTGCCGGCATCACCGCTCGTCGAACTCCATACCACTGTATCCGCTTTTGTCGTCTCGCCTCACGAGCTGACTACGCGATCGCGAGACGTTGTTGGTTTCCTCTTTTTGTTATGATTATATATTGCGATTAGGTTAACTGATTTTCTGATTTTGCGTCGCGTCTGGCCGGAGTTTTTAAACTCCGGCGACCTTCGTTTTTGCCTTATTCTGGTGATGTTTGTTGGCTGCTTCTGGTACTGTACCGATTCGGTTTGATTTCGTGTTTGCCGGAGTTTTTGAAAACTCCGGCGATGTTCTAAATTTTCAGGCGAACTTGTTTATTTGTTCCCGTTGGTTTCTGGACCATTTTTTTTGCTGTCATTGCTTCCATTGCTTATGATTATTGTTGGGCTGATTCGACCTCATTTTGGTATAATTGCCGGAGTTTGACTACGGCGGATCACTGATGTTCTGTCGCTGGTTGCGTTTTTCTGTTTGGTATTGTTGTTTACTATGTCGCTGGCTGCGTTTTCTGTTTAGTATTGTTGTTTACTATGTCGCTGGCTGCGTTTTCTGTTTGGGCTATGTTGCTTACTGTTTCGCTGTGTTGCTACTGTTTTTGGGTATTCCACAGTGATTTGGACGATTTTGCTCTTTTACTACTTTATTTTACTGATTTTTGAACAAGTTACTACACTTGGTATTTTACTGATTTTTGAACAAGTTATTACACTTGGTATTTTACTGATTTTGAACAAGTTACTCCACTTGGTATTTTACTGATTTTGAACTTGATACTCTGTTGGCCTCTGAAGGATTTATCAGTCGATCGAGGCCGTGGTAAGTGAGACGGAATATGTGGGCGAGGAGGAAAGTGAAAAGATTAGACGAGAATGCATAGTATCGTTCACCGGGAGGCGAGTCGACCGCCGCTGTAGTGATACTGGTTTCTCATGTCTTAGTATTCTTGGCATAACACTAGCTGAGCCCACACTATATAAAAATATATCTTTTACAATATCTTTTACATATATATCTAATATATATGTATATATACATTGTGTTTGTTTGGTAATTTATTTATTATTTATTAACTCTTCTACTAAGTGTCTTTTGCAGGTACCCGGAGGCGCACCCCAAAGTTAAATCATTCGCACAAAATGAAATAAAAGCGAAATGTCGCTAAATTCTCTTCATTACATCTTTTTATGATTATTCACTTCCATTGTCATCTTGTTAAATCTATATCTATTTTAAATGTTTGCATGTTTAGTTTTAATATTTCTTAGTTAGTTTAATAATTAGAATATCCTTTTAGAATTATAGATTGCATGTTAGCACAATAATATTAAGCCTAAGTTTGAACGGATAACCGTAAGTTAGCGGATCTTAGAGGGTGCCTAACCCCTTCACTTTAGGATAATAAAGAACCCTTACCTAGAATCTCACATAGTTTCACAGACCTTTAAAATGGAGATCATTTGTAGTATTTTATGCTACATTTTCAGTGTCCAAATTCACTATAATAATTAGGTGGCGACTCCTTTAAATGTTTTTTAGGAATCCAACCATGCGCAGTACTCCCTTTTCCGACTCCGGTTGAAATGGGGTGTTACAGCATGGCGAGACACGTAGGTGGCCACATCGGACTCAGTCCAACTCTTTCTAAAAACTCCGGCGAAACCCCTTTAAACCAGCCGCACACCCCTGCCCTCTCCCTCTCCACTCATCTCCCTCACCTGTTACCGTCGACCTCCACACCTCACCGGCGAACCACCGCCATCTTGCACCTCCCGCCACCGCCACTGTTCCAGTCGACACCCTCACCACTGCACACACACACACACGCAGCGCACTCTACATCGCCGCTGCTCACCGGCGAACCACCGTCACTGCCTTGCACCTGCCGGCATCACCTGCTCTCGTCGAACTCCCCATACCCTGTATCCCTTTTGTCGTCTCTGCCTCGCCGGAGCTGACTACCGGCGACTGGTGGAGACGTTGTTGGTTTCCTCTTTTTGTTATGATTATATATTACGATTAGGTTAACTGATTTTCTGATTTTGCGTCGCGTCTGGCCGGAGTTTTTAAACTCCGGCGACCTTCGTTTTTGCCTTATTCTGGTGATGTTTGTTGGCTGCTTCGATGCATCGATTCTGTTTGATTTCGTGTTTGCCGGAGTTTTTGAAAACTCCGGCGATGTTCTAAATTTTCAGGCGAACTTGCTGTTGTTCCCCATTGGTTTCTGGACCATTTTTTTTTTGCTGTCATTGCTTCCATTGCTTATGATTATTGTTGGGCTGATTCGACCTCATTTTGGTATAATTGCCGGAGTTTGACTACGGCGGATCACTGATGTTACGCCATTTGGTTGCGTTTTTACATTTGGTATTGTTGTTTACTATATGTCCATTGTTTGCGTTTTACATTTAGTATTGTTGTTTACTATGTCATTGATTGCGTTTTACATTTGGGCTATGTTGCTTCTTGTTTATTTGTGTTGCTCTTTGTTTTTGGGTATTCCACAGTGATTTGGACGATTTTGCTCTTTTACTACTTTATTTTACTGATTTTTGAACAAGTTACTACACTTGGTATTTTACTGATTTTTGAACAAGTTATTACACTTGGTATTTTACTGATTTTGAACAAGTTACTACACTTGGTATTTTACTGATTTTGAACTTGATACTACACTGGCCTACGAAGGATTTATCCGTCGATCTGGAGGCCCCCGTGGTAAGTGAGACGGAATATGTGGGCGAGGAGGAAAGTGAAAAGATTAGACGAGAATGCATAGTATCGTTCACCGGGAGGCGAGTCGACCGCCGCTGTAGTGATACTGGCTTCTCATGTCTTAGTATTCTTGGCATAACACTAGCTAAGCCCACACTATATAAAAATATATCTTTTACAATATCTTTTACATATATATCTAATATATATGTATATATACATTGTGTTTGTTTGGTAATTTATTTATTATTTATTAACTCTTCTACTAAGTGTCTTTTGCAGGTACCCGAAGGCGCACCCCAAAGTTAAATCATTCGCACAAAATGAAATAAAAGCGAAATATCGCTAAATTCTCTTCATTACATCTTTTTATGATTATTCGCTTACATTGTCATCTTGTTAAATCTATATCTATTTTAAATGTTTGCATGCTTAGTTTTAATATTTCTTAGTTAGTTTAATAATTAGAATATCCTTTTAGAATTATAGATTGCATGTTAGCACAATAATATTAAGCCTAAGTTTGAACGGATAACCGTAAGTTAGCGGATCTTAGAGGGTGTCTAACCCCTTCCCTTTAGGATAATAAAGAACTCTTACCTAGAATCTCACATAGTTTCACAGACCTTTAAAATGGAGATCATTCGTAGTATTTTATGCTACATTTTCAGTGTCCTAATTCACTATAATAATTAGGTGGCGACTCCTTAAAAATGCATTTAGGAATCCAACCATGCGCAGTAATCCCGCTTCCGACTCCGGTTGAAATGGGGTGTTACAACATTGCTGTTGACAGTCAATTTTGACCCGTTTTTAGTATATTTATTGCAATTTTATGTATTTTAGGACACCGCATTCTAATCATCATTTTTTGCATTTTTTATCTTTATATTTTAAAATTAAGCGTTATGTTATGTTTCTATTATTATTACACTGTCGTTTATTCCAATAATATTTGCGCCTCTTTAAATAATTAATTGACATCCTGCTTTAATTTTAATCAGACATTAAACATGTCTTAAATATTGCATTTTTGCGTCGGCATTTGCATTTTAATAATTTTGCATCTTTTTAAATAATTTTTCTTTTAAATAATTAACCCGCGTTGCATTTTGTCAAACCAGTCCAGTACGAGACTCAATCCGAATCATTTCAATCCAACACCATTTTTTATTTCATCCAAACACCCCCTTTTATTCCCCCCATTTTTAAATTCCAAACACCCTCTTATTTTCCCCCCCATCTTTTAAATTTCAAATACCACTTTCATTTCCCCCCAAACATTATCCCCCCTTATTAAAAAAGGAGGGGGGGCCCATAAAGCAACGGATACATGGAGTCCACAACGTTCAGCACAAAAATAAGGGCATCAGCCCATTTTCCCATTTGAACAAAAAGGAAAAGGGTGCCTCCTCTCTCTTGCCGCCAGCCGCTCTTCACGGAGTTCTAAAAACTCCGGCGAACCCCCCTTTAAACCAGCCGCACACCCCTGCCCTCTCCACTCATCTCCCTCACTTGTTCCCGTCGACCTCCACACCTCACCGGCGAACCACCGCCATCTTGCACCTCCCGCCGCCGCCACTGTTCCAGTCGACACCATCACCACTGCACACACACACACACGCAGCGCACTCTACATCGTCGCTGCTCACCGGCGAACCACCGTCACTGCCTTGCACCTGTCGGCATCACCTGCTCTCGTCGAACTCCCCATAACCTATATCCCTTTTGTCGTCTCGCCGCCTCGAGCCGACTACCGTGGCGTGGTGAGGCGTTGTTGGTTTCCTCTTTTTGTTATGATTATATATTACGATTAGGTTAACTGATTTTCTGATTTTGCATCGCGTCTGGCCGGAGTTTTTAAACTCCGGCGACCTTCGTTTTTGCCTTATTCTGGTGATGTTTGTTGGCTACGTGCATCGTACGATTCTATTTGATTTACGTGTTTTGGGAGTTTTGAAAACTCGTGATGTTCTAAATTTTCAGGCGAACTTGCTGTTGTTCCCCATTGGTTTCTGGACCATTTTTTTTTTATGTCATTGCTTCCATTGCTTATGATTATTGGGTTGATTCGACCTCATTTTGGTATAATTGCCGGAGTTTGACTACGGCGGATCACTGATGTTCTGTCGCTGGTTGCGTTTTTCTGTTTGGTATTGTTGTTTACTATGTCATTGTTGCGTTTTACATTTAGTATTGTTGTTTACTATGTCGCTGGCTGCGTTTTCTGTTTGGGCTATGTTGCTTACTGTTTCGCTGTGTTGCTACTGTTTTTGGGTATTCCACAGTGATTTGGACGATTTTGCCCTTTTACTACTTTATTTTACTGATTTTTGAACAAGTTACTACACTTGGTATTTTACTGATTTTGAACAAGTTACTACACTTGGTATTTTACTGATTTTGAACTTGATACTACATTGGCCTACGAAGGATTTATCCGTCGATCTGGAGGCCCCCGTGGTAAGTGAGACGAAATATGTGAGCGAGGAGGAAAGTGAAAAGATTAGACGAGAATGCATAGTATCGTTCACCGGGAGGCGAGTCGACCGCCGCTGTAGTGATACTGGCTTCTCATGTCTTAGTATTCTTGGCATAACACTAGCTGAGCCCACACTATATAAAAATATATCTTTTACAATATCTTTTACATATATATCTAATATATATGTATATATACATTGTGTTTGTTTGGTAATTTATTTATTATTTATTAACTCTTCTACTAAGTGTCTTTTGCAGGTACCCGGAGGCGCACCCCAAAGTTAAATCATTCGCACAAAATGAAATAAAAGCGAAATGTCGCTAAATTCTCTTCATTACATCTTTTTATGATTATTCGCTTCCATTGTCATCTTGTTAAATCTATATCTATTTTAAATGTTTGCATGCTTAGTTTTAATATTTCTTAGTTAGTTTAATAATTAGAATATCCTTTTAGAATTATAGATTGCATGTTAGCACAATAATATTAAGCCTAAGTTTGAACGGATAACCGTAAGTTAGCGGATCTTAGAGGGTGTCTAACCCCTTCCCTTTAGGATAATAAAGAACCCTTACCTAGAATCTCACATAGTTTCACAGACCTTTAAAATGGAGATCATTCGTAGTATTTTATGCTACATTTTCAGTGTCCTAATTCACTATAATAATTAGGTGGCGACTCCTTAAAAATGCATTTAGGAATCCAACCATGCGCAGTAATCCCGTTTCCTACTCCGGTTGAAATGGGGCGTTACAGCATGGCGACTCCACTGGGGATTTTAGGTTCTTAACCACGACAAATATAGGTTAATTTATTGTGCTTTATTTTCTTTATTTTGCTCAAATTGCTTCATTTATGTTTTAAGGGGGTTGTTGGGCGTAATCGTTAGAAACACTTTGAATTGAATCCCAACACTTATTTGCTTTTATTGTTTTGTCTAAGTTATTCTACTTTACATATAAATATTCGCATATTGGCTTAACTGCTATTTGTTACTGCTTTTCTTGAACTGGCATTCCGCTCATATTTCCTCCCTTATGGAAAATTAACATTATCACACACTACACGCGAGGTGTGTTGTACGCATCCGCAAAATTTCTTTAAATTACCCAATTTTAGGAGGGTTGGCAAAGGCGCGGAGCATCCGGACCATCCGGTGGCCGCGTAGCCTTCTCACTCGAGTAGTCCGCTCGGGAACCATTGTGTCTAGTAAGCCAAATCTTAGAAAATTTAAGATAGAGCTATACCGCCCTCTTTATATTAAGTCATGCATGCATAAATCTTAGGTGGGTTGATCCCTGGTATCGACACCACAATTAGGAAAACACCAAAACTTGTTGACGGGTTTCACAACCCAACGACCCATTAGCATACTGTGTGTAGCGTGACAATGATAGACAAATCCAAGCCTAAACATGACATGCCGAATTGGAAAAAGTGCACTGTCATTTGGTCGACATTTCCAACAAAACATTGCAGTTTAACGACTAGGACCTGTTTATCATAATCCCGCATATTTGGCGTTTAGGCCAACCTCTGGCATAAAAGAGGTCCCAAACATGCTAGGACGCGCATTTGATATCTATATAGTCTGCTTGCTATTGTAATGTTTGTTGCTTTCAGCTATGTGCACTTTACTACAATATTTTGCTACTTCAACTTTGCGCATTCGTTTAGTATTAATTACGAGCTATACTAGCTTGGTTTTCTGGGGCTGTGTTATCCCTTGCATTATCAGTGCGATACGCGGAAAACCCATATCTCAAACAACGGTTTTCTCAAATTTTGTCACACTTTGGAACTACGTGTGACCTGATTCCCACGGCGGGATACGTAGGCGGCCATTTCGGTCTCGGTCCCACCTTTTAGAAAAAAATTCTAATTTTTCATCTATTAAGAATCTCCTTATTTTGTCACACTTTGGAACTACGTGTGACCTGATTCCCACGGCGGGATACGTAGGCGGCCATTTCGGTCTCGGTCCCACCTTTTAGAAAAAAATCCTAATTTTCCATCTATTAAGAATCTCCTTATTCTCCGTCACTTTGGAACTACGTGTGACCTGATTCCCACTGCGGGATACGTAGGCGGCCATTTCGGTCTCGGTCCCACCTTTTAGAAAAAAAAATCTAATTTTTCATCTATTAAGAATCTCCTTATTTTGTCACACTTTGGAACTACGTGTGACCTGATTCCCACTGCGGGATTCGTAGGCGGCCGTTTCGGTCTCGGTCCCACCTTTTAGAAAAAAAATCTAATTTTTCATCTATTAAGAATCTCTTTATTTTGTCACACTTTGGAACTACGTGTGACCTGATTCCCACGGCGGGATACGTAGGCGGCCATTTCGGTCTCGGTCCTACCTTTTAAAAAATTCTAATTTTTTCATCTCTTAAAAATTACTTTATTCTCCGTCACCGGCAAACTATGGTTTAAACTGGTTCCTTTGGCAAAATGCATAGGCGGCCATATCAGCTTTGGTCCCATCTTAAAAAAAAAAAAAAAACTCGAAGTCTAAACGATGAACCCAACTTCAACTGGGGCTATGCTCCTAGACTATGTATCTACTTGATCTCTATGGCGAGACACGTAGGTGGCCACATCGGACTCAGTCCAACTCTTTCTAAAATCTTTTGCCCTTACTCTACCGGTTACAAAGCACACTCCATCCAATCTCTGCGATAGGATAGTAAAGGTTTTTCATATCAAATTCGGTCTCGTCCATTCGACATCCGCTTATGCCAAAACTGTGGCTGCCCAAAAAAAAAAAAAAAACTTGCAAGAAGAGGCAGTCAGTACCGAATAGCATATTATCGAATACGCTCTCGTAGCCAAATACTTAAAGCCAGGAAACGGTTACAAGTCCGAACAGATCGGGCATGCTAGTGGTCAGAGTTAAAGTTACAAAGTCCGCGCAAATCAACAGCCCCTTTCAAATCTCACAAATTTTCTCTTGAGTACAGATAACATGGGCATGAAATTTGACGACGTTGAAGGGGATTTTCGCATAGCAGCTCGGCTCACAGGGCCACATTCTTATCTTCATTCATTCGTTTTTGCATATCTATAACACTAATTATTACATCTATCTTTAATTTTTGTAGGAAGTTTCACATAGCAGCTCAGCCCGCAAAGCTATAATCGCACGCGTCTATCAAGGCGTCATTTGGCTCACAGGGTCATTCTCATCCGCATTTCTCAATCATTTTACAACTCTAATTATTTTATTCGGTTTATATTATGCATGTAACTTCATCATAGTAGCCTGGCCCACCAGGTCGAAATCACTTTATTACATCCGCACAACGACATCCATATAACGTTTATGCAACGACGTTATCTCATTATGCCTATGCAACGGCTTCATCAACAATTCATCTATGCAACGATGATCTCTGAATCACGTCTATGCAACGACGTCCGTTTCAAAGCCCATGCAACGGCTTCATCTGCATTTCGTCCATGCAACGACGAACATCTGCATCACGTCTATGCAGCGACGTCATCTCATCAAAGTCTATGCAACGGCTTCATCTGCATTTCGTCCATGCAACGGTTTAACATCTGCGTCACGCCCATGCAACGACGCTATCTCATCAAAGCCTATGCAACAACCATCGCATTTCGTCCCATGCAACGGCGAACATCTGCGTCACGTCTATGCAACGACGCTATCTCATCAAAGCCTATCGCGACGGCCATCTTCATTTCGTCCATGCAACGACTAACATCTGCATCACGTCTATGCATCGACGTCATCTCATCAAAGCCTATGCGACGGCCGTCATTTGCATTTCGTCCCGTGCAACGAACATCTGCATCACGTCTATGCAACGACGTCATCTCATCAAAGCCTATGCAACGGCTTCATCAGCATTTCGTCTATGCAACGACGAGCATCTGCATCGCGTCCATGCAACGGCGCCATCTCATCAAAGCCTATGCAACGGCTTCATCAGCATTTCGTCCATGCAACGACGAGCATCTGCATCGCGTCCATGCAACGACGTCATCTCATCAAAGCCTATGCAACGACTTCATCAGCATTTCGTCTATGCAACGACGAGCATCTGCATCGCGTTCATGCAACGGCGTCATTTCATCAAAGCCTATGCAATGGCTTCATCAGCATTTCGTCCATGCAACGACGAACATCTGCATCGCGTCCATGCAACGACGTCATCTCATCAAAGCATATGCAACAACTTCATCAGCATTTCGTCCATGCAACGACGAACATCTGCATCACGTCTATGCAACGACGTCATTTCTTCAAAGCCTATGCAACGGCTTCATCTGCATTTCGTCCATGCAACGATGAACATCTGCATCACGTCTATGCAACGACGTCATCTCATCAAAGCCTATGCAACGGCTTCATCTGCATTTCGTCCATGCAACGACGAACATCTGCATCACGTCTATGCAACGACGTCATCTCATCAAAGCTCATGCAACGACTTCATCTGCATTTCGTCCATGCAACGACGAACATCTGCATCACGTCCATGCAACGACGTCATCTCATCAAAGCCTATGCAACGGCTTCATCTGCATTTCGTCCATGCAACGACGAGCATCTGCATCGCGTCCACCCAATGACGCCATCAACATCTACAAACGCCCTGTCTTTAATTTTCCAGCATCACAACAATCCAGTGTCATCGTAATTCGACACTGGGACACATTTTAAATCTGCATCAGCTTTACTTTTTACTTTAGCATCGCAACAACCCAGTGTCATCATAATTCGACACTGGGACATTTTTAAATCTGTGTCAGCTTTACTTTTTACTTTAGCATCGCAACAATTCAGTGTCATCGTAATTCGACACTGGGACAAATTTTAAATCTGCATCAGCTTTACTTTTTACTTTAGCATCGCAACAATCCAGTGTCATCGTAATTCGACACTGGGACAATTTTTTTTTAATCAGCGTCAGCTTTGCTTTTTATTTCTGCATCACAACGACCCAGTGTCATCATGATTTGACACTGGGACATTTTTGGGTCTGCATCATCCCTATTTTTGAGTTTATAGTTTATAAAACAGGACAAAATTGGCTACGAGTCAACATCTTTGTCCGAAGACTCTTCCATCATCTCCGTACAAAGAGGGACATGCTGTTGACAGTCAATTTTGACCCGTTTTTAGTATATTTATTGTAATTTTATGTATTTTAGGACACCGCATTCTAATCATCATTTTTTGCATTTTTTATCTTTATATTTTAAAATTAAGCGTTATGTTATGTTTCTATTATTATTACACTGTCGTTTATTCCAATAATATTTGCGTCTCTTTAAATAATTAATTGACATCCTGCTTTAATTTTAATCAGACATTAAACATGTCTTAAATATTACATTTTTGCGTCGGCATTTGCATTTTAATAATTTTGCATCTTTTTAAATAATTTTTCTTTTAAATAATTAACCCGCGTTGCATTTTGTCAAACCAGTCCAGTACGAGACTCAATCCGAATCATTTCAATCCAACACCATTTTTTATTTCATCCAAACACCCCCTTTTATTTCCCCCATTTTTAAATTCAAAAAACCCTCTTTTTTCCCCATCTTTTAAATTTCAAATACCACTTTCATTTCCTCAACATTATCCCCTTATTAAAAAATGAGGGGGCCCATAAAGCAACGGATACATGGAGTCCAACGTTCAAAGACAAAAATAAGGCATCACCCGTTTCCCATTTGAACAAAAAGGAAAAGGTGCCTCCCTCTCTTGCCGCCGCGCCGCTTCACGGAGTTCTAAAAACTCCGCGAACCCCCTAAACCAGCGCACACCGCCTCTCCCTCTCCACTCATCTCCCTCGCTTTCGTCGACCTCCACACTCACGTGAACCACCGTCTTCGCGCCGCCGCCATCGCTCGGTCGACACCTCGCGCTCGCTGCACACACGCGCGGCGCACTTACATCGCCACTGCCACGGCGAACATCACATCGCTTGCACTGCACTCACGCATCACACTCTCGTCGAACTCCCTAGCCTCGTATCCTTTGTCGTCGCCACTTCGCGGTGACTCTGGCGATAGTGGAGACGTTGTTGGTTTCCTCTTTTTGTTATGATTATATATTACGATTAGGTTAACTGATTTTCTGATTTTGCGTCGCGTCTGGCCGGAGTTTTTAAACTCCGGCGACCTTCGTTTTTGCCTTATTCTGGTGATGTTTGTTGGCTGCTTCTGGTACTGTACCGATTCTGTTTGATTTCGTGTTTGCCGGAGTTTTTGAAAACTCCGGCGATGTTCTAAATTTTCAGGCGAACTTGCTGTTGTTCCCCATTGGTTTCTGGACCATTTTTTTTTGCTGTCATTGCTTCCATTGCTTATGATTATTGTTGGGCTGATTCGACCTCATTTTGGTATAATTGCCGGAGTTTGACTACGGCGGATCATCACGATGTTACGTCATTGGTTGCGTTTTTCTGTTTGGTATTGTTGTTTACTATGTCGCTGGCTGCGTTTTCTGTTTAGTATTGTTGTTTACTATGTCGCTGGCTGCGTTTTCTGTTTGGGCTATGTTGCTTACTGTTTCGCTGTGTTGCTACTGTTTTTGGGTATTCCACAGTGATTTGGACGATTTTGCCCTTTTACTACTTTATTTTACTGATTTTTGAACAAGTTACTACACTTGGTATTTTACTGATTTTGAACAAGTTACTACACTTGGTATTTTACTGATTTTGAACTTGATACTACATTTGGCCTCTGAAGGATTTATCCGTCGATCCGAGGCCGTGGTAAGTGAGACGGAATATGTGGGCGGAGGAAAGTGAAAGATTAGACGAGAATGCATAGTATCGTTCACCGGAGGCGAGTCGGCCATTGTAGTGATCTTGGCTTCGCATGTCTTAGTATTCTTGGCATAACACTCGCTGAGCCCACACTATATAAAAATATATCTTTTACAATATCTTTTACATCTATATCTAATATATATGTATATATACATTGTGTTTGTTTGGTAATTTATTTATTATTTATTAACTCTTCTACTAAGTGTCTTTTGCAGTACCGGGCCTTTAAGTTAAATCATTCGCACAAAATGAAATAAAAGTGAAATGTCGCTAAATTCTCTTCATTACATCTATTTATGATTATTCGCTTCCATTGTCATCTTGTTAAATCTATATCTATTTTAAATGTTTGCATGCTTAGTTTTAATATTTCTTAGTTAGTTTAATAATTAGAATATCCTTTTAGAATTATAGATTGCATGTTAGCACAATAATATTAAGCCTAAGTTTGAACGGATAACCGTAAGTTAGCGGATCTTAGAGGGTGTCTAACCCCTTCCCTTTAGGATAATTAAGAACCCTTACCTAGAATCTCACATAGTTTCACAGACCTTTAAAATGGAGATCATTCGTAGTATTTTATGCTACATTTTCAGTGTCCTAATTCACTATAATAATTAGGTGGCGACTCCTTAAAAATGCATTTAGGAATCCAACCATGCGCAGTAATCCCGTTTCCGACTCCGGTTGAAATGGGGCGTTACATTGGGTATTGGGTATTGGATGAAAGTGTATTGGGCTTCATTTTTGGTTTCGATTCATGGCGGATTGGAATGATTCAGATTATGCCCTGGACTGGACTGGTTTTGACAAAAAATGCAAAATTGATTAATTATTTAAAAGAAAATTATTTAAAGATACAAAATTATTAAAATGCAAATGTTGATGCAATAATAATAAAATACAATATTTAGCAAATATTTAATGCCTGATTAAAAGTAAAGACGGGGTGTCAGTTAATTAATCAAAGAGATGCTAAAAAAATGTTTAATACCTAATTAAAGGTAAAAAGCAAAACATGATGTCAATTTACAAGAATAAACAACATAGAATGTTATGTAAAAAATATACAAAATGTCAAAAATGATGACAAAATGCGGTGTCCTAAGATGCTTAAAATTGCAAGAAATGCCTAAAAGATGGGTCAAAATTGGGTGTCAACATAGAAACTACTACAATTTATTTCACAAGTCAACACCTCATTCATGGTCTGAAAGTGATCTTTTCACTACGTAATAATAAACAACTTCATTTCTTACTTGTCGTACTTTTCATAATTCTAATATATTCTAGTATATATACGTAACCTTAGACATTGCTCCTGGTTCCAATCCTTGATGATACCATCCCTTAAGTGATGAATTGTTAACTTATTCTCTTATTTGGTACGTAAAAGATTCTGAAGAGTTACCTTACCTGACATTGACCTAGCATCTCCAAACCTGGTCATCATACTACTATTCAAATTATTTCACTTCCCTTATGGCTTGTCACACCAAGTCAAGTCTGAATAACTCTGATTTTCCCTTCCGAGCCATTATCTATGTCTTTCGAGACATAGCTACAACCACAATAATTATTAAGAAGAGGGGGGATTATCCTAATGACATAGCTCTATTGCACGATCTACGAAAAGAAAGAGTAGAAACCAATCCTAAATGTCCCGCAGCCTCCTGCGTATAAGTATGGTGCACAACATACCCATACACAGGACTCTACTAGACACGGTCTGTAGACATTCCGATGACTAACTGCTCTGATACCACTTCGCGGCCCGACCGACGGCGTTACACTAACTCGCATAATCAATCGACACTAAGGGTAATAGAAAATTCGACAGCATAACGCTACATCTATAACATATGCCCAAAGTAGGCGAGCCGAAAAGGCTGCCTTACACACTAACCAACATGTCATAACAGGCTAGCCGACTAGGCTGCCACCCAATAAGATCACATAGACACGGGAACAGTCAAATTAGGCAAGCCGGCGAGGCTGCTACAATATACGGGAACATCCCCAAAACGAGTACAACAATACGGTGGCTAAAGCGTGATACAATCTACTCAAGTCCAAAAAACATCTACCACCCACAACTGTCTACAGACCTCTAAGAGTACGATAATGACATATGACGGGACAGGGCCCCGTCGTGCCCCTAAATATATACACAAATATGAAAGAGGTTCTGTACCAAAATGATAAGCTCTGAATCAAGGAGCTTTCCAATCAGCTGAGTAGATGTCCTAGAATAGAGGGTCACCTATCTGAGTACCAGAACATGCGGGCATGAACGCAGCCCCCCGAGGAGAGAGGGTCAATACGAAATAATGTACTAAGTATGTAAACATGAAATACTGTAAATAAGATCACAACTGTGTCATGTAAAGTAGAGAGTCAACTGTGTCATAAGAGAATGAGAGTCGTACCAGTAATCATGAATGTTTAATCATATAATCATCAGATATAAGTAAATGAATAAACTGCCCGACCCTTTGGTGAGGGACGCGGTGAAATATACTGTCCTGGGTATGTGTACCCGCATCACGGATGCATGTCCGTGGAATCATCATATATGTATACATAAAGCATGCGGCCTCAATGAAGTGCGCGGTGAATCATCACGAAATATGTGCGAATCGCCTCGACGCGGTGAAGTGGAATAGTAATACTTTGCACGAGTGGATATCATGAGCAACTATATGCAATTTTAAATCATCTCTTGACTCATAATAAAATCATTAAATAACTCTTTACTAGTAAATCACATGTACTTCTCATAACTCATATTATTAGGAATTTTAGACTGTGTAGATATCATGTACGTTCGTCGTACATTCACTTTGTACAAGACACATGCCAAATGGAAGGAGTAATAATTCACATAATCATGCCAAAAGAAAGAAGGATGGGCTCACATACCGTTTAGGCGAACTAATCAAAAGTCTCGTCTAGTACGTCAACCTATAATAGTGATAGTACGTTGGTCAATTCTATGATTTCTAACGTAAGTTATATTGAATAACGGCTTTCTATTTCTATAAAAATTCGGGCAGCACTTCCCCTGTTTATGTGTATATCCACAATTAGCCAACAAGCCAGCAATACCAATAACAAGTCATCACTTAATAATATAATCACAATAGCCCACATACTTGACACATACCATCATTATACAACCTTTTTCCTTACACTTATGGAATATAATCCAAGCAACAATTTAGGTGATTAGTTCACTTATTTATCCTATTCATCCAACCCTTAATCCATAATAAAGTAGTCCATTAAGGCAGTCCATAAATTCTAACAATACCAACAAAAGTTCAAGTCTTCTAGTTTACAACACCTCACCTTACTATACTTTAGTTCCTTGTAAGATATGTATTGGCAATTACCACAAGTTCATGATTTATATTCCATCATTATAACTTAACAAAACAACCTTTAAACGAGACAACCACGTCAACAATCCCATGGAAGTTTCGGCTAACAACAACAAGAATTTCATTTCTTTTCTTAATTTCTTAATATTCAATTTTTGGTCCAACACTTTCATTTAATAAATCACAACTTTAAATCTCAAGATTTCTTTCAATCTTATCATGCAATTGGTGACAATACTAACAAAAATAACACTTAATTTCAATGTACACAAAATGGGTCCTAAAATCGGTCTCAACATCCAAATTCCACATGCATTGTCTTAATACCATTTTTTTTCTAACACAAGTCAATTACTTCAACTACAACAATATACAACTTCAATTATAGCATAGAAAGAAGAATTTTCATACCTTAATTTAATCCCCAAAACAGTCCCGATTTTTAGCCACTGCTTCGTCATCTGAACTTGTAATGTCCATAACTCTCTACTCCGGTGTCCTATCGATGAGTAGTTTGTTGCGTTGGAAACTAGACTCGACGAACTTCATTTTCGACTTTTGAAACACCCAAAAATCCCTAAAATACGAAGAGATATACCCCTCCAAATTTGACTAAAATTCTGCCCAAAATCCTGATTTTCTGCCCATTTTTCTTGGCCCCTCTTCTTGCCAAAATTTTCACTTCTTCCACTCCAATTCAACATGCAAACATCTACAACGTTTACCCATCATCTACACATGTTTTTCTTCCCAAAAATTGCATCAAAACTTGAATTTTTTTCGGCCCTAAAATCTGCTCGTGATCCGTGAAACCCACTATTTTTGGGTCCAAAATTCTCTAATTCTTGGCTTAATTGGGTAGGATAATTTAATCCAAGAAAGATGAAGTAACAAGCTTGAATTTTTCTTGCTAAAGGGGGGGATTTTCGACCAAGGTAGGGGGAAAGGGAAGAGAAGATTTGATTTTGTGTTAAAGTGGAAAAATATACTTGTTAGGGCAATTAAATTCCAATTTTCAGATTTTTAAAAGTGCATTTAGGTCCCCCCCCCCTTCATATTACACTTAAACCCTCTAAGTGCTTATTAAACTAAATTAATCCCCCAAGTAATAAACCTTATTCCATTTCTTTAAATCTTGATTTCCGTTTCCTTTAATTCCCGGAAATTCCATAAGGTCCCGTATTCTCCATGTCGTAATTCTTATAATATGTGGTAATCCTTAATGGAAATATATATAACTTATCATATTAAGTTCTCATTGACGTGCTTGTAGCTTATGTAAATATAACTTATATCCATTATCTGAATCTGAATCTTAATCTTAATGACGTTCTTAACTCTTGTCTTAACTTACGAGGTGTAACAGAAAACATGTCCTTTCTGAACATACATGCATTATAGCACCCATGTCCATCCACCAATCGGTTGAATTTATAACCAGATTTTCTTGAGCAGCCACAACTCCAATGAATTGGTTCTTAGTTTCAGCCCGGTTGGATTGGTTGACATTACTCGAACCTCCAACACCACCACATTGACTCTTGCGAAGGTGATAATCTTTTGCTCTGTGCCCAGGTTTTCCACATACCCAACATAGTCCTGGTTGTGGTTTCTTGAATGCGTTGATCCTTTGTGGGGCGAGTGCATTCCTCCCGGTTGCAAAAGATGGCTTGACACCAATAAATTTGCCATTGCCTTCTACCATGTTGGCATTAGGTTCCAATTAAATAACATCATCCCTTTCATTCTTTCGGTTATCCTCTTTAACACGAATTTTCAGAACCAGTTGCTCAAAACTCATCTCCTCGGTTAGATGCTTTAAATAAACCTTAAAATTCTTCCAAGAAGGAGGTAATTTCTCAATAATAGCAACAACAAAGAAATTTTGGTTAAGGCCCATACCTTCAACCTTTAGTTCGTGAACAATGACTTGAAGTTCCTCCACTTGCTTGACAACAGGCTTTGCATCACTCATCTTGAGGTTCAGGAACTTTCCGATGACGAACTTCTTCGAACAAGCAACCTCAGATTTGTACTTGTTCTTCAATGACTGTCATAACTCCCGTGTTGATCTGAACGTGGAGTATATATCATAGGGAGTATCATCCAAGGCGTTGAGAATGTAGTTCTTGCAAAGAAACTCTTGGCTCCACCAAGTCTCAATAGCCTTCAGCCTTTCAGCTCTCTCCGCATCAGTAGGAGCATTCTCCCCTTCTCCCCTTCTCCTTTCGGTAGTGTCGTAGGAGCCTCAGCAGTCAAGATATTTGCCATATGGAGAGTGGTCAAATAAAACACAATCTTTTGTTGCTAGCGTCTGAAATCAGAACCCTTGAATTTCTTGGGTTTCTCAACATTGTTTTTCATCATTGATGATCCAGATTGATCCATTTTTGCAAATCAGGAAATAAGAATTCTCTGAAAATTTTGCAAACTCAACAACGTCAGAAAAATGTATTTTCTGAAATTCCTGTCTTAGATTGTTAGTTTCAATCTAGACCTTTCAATAAGCAATCACAATAATATAAGAATGATTTAAATATAATTGAACTTAACAATAGTGAAAAACAACAAACTGAAAACACACACTAACTTGTATCGATAGAGGCCTGCAATGCAGTGACCTAAGACATAAATTCGCCCACACTCGTGTTGTAGTTTCACGGATGTCTATTTTGAGGATACAACTATCTGGTTCAGGTTCTTGCACGAGAACTTGATCCCTGACGAATTTACTTTATGTGTTTTCCAGAAAATATCCTTTGAGGAAGAAGATGAAGATTGAGCAACAATCTTAGATCATTAATTGTGTTTAATGATAGATTGTAATGTATTGAGTATTGTATATCTTCAACAAGTGATCAACCTGCTTTATATAACATAAAATTCGATCAGAAGTGACCTTTCATCCAAAGGTTGCGACCTGTTATGAACAGTGACAACTATTGGAATTTCCCGTGCTCATTTGGACCGCAGGTATTGTGGCCTCACCACAGGCGTCGCGACGCTTCGACCAATATTTCCAAAGTTATTTTTGATCACTTTACTCTTCTTCTCTAGAATTTCCAACACTACTTAAGGCTTATTCTTTTTGCATAAAATTTAAAAATTTAACCACTTCAAACTAATTTGGTATCACGATGTCTTAAGTTTCATACCCCTGAACATTCAACCATTTTGCCAAAATTTCAATCACATGTAACTGAATTCAGTCATTTTTATCCGAACTTCACGTAGAAATGGTTAAACTTGTGCCATATATAACTTCAGAGTCAGACACCACATGCCTTTTTAAGTACCTTATATTTCATATCTTTAAAATATTGGAGTTCGGAGAGGAAGTTCTTAAATTTTGTGTCTGAATCTAAATAAAAATTCAGAATATTTTGTCTTTTCTTTTCCTAGTGTATAATTATCCCTTAACCATATAGAAAGGTAAAACTAACAGAAGATGTCATTACTCATATATAAAATGCGAAGTCTCATATATACTTAATTCTTGAGCTAGACAGTATACAAGTACTTCAGAGTTCAGATAACAGAATAATATTCATTTCCAATCTTGATTTTAAGAATTTTCTGCAATTCTGCGGCGAGACAAGGGACTTCAAGAACACCTTTTTGTCGGAATCCATATTCATCTTCAGTCAGTTTCAGTAATTTCAAGAATGAAGGATTTGTGAGCCAATGCAGCTCTACAACAAACCTTTTTGGCTCTTCCTGTGCATTCACTGAGAATACTGCAAAGTATCCTTCTTTCACATCATTTGGTACCACTTCTTTGTTAGCTTTTGGGGTTGGATCAGATTGAAGGCTATTGGATTTGGGAATTAATAGAAGATGATTCTTGAGCTTTCCCATAAGACGAGTAAGCATCATTGAATCTAATTAATTCTTGGAGGAATTTAGTACAAGGATATTGTTTTGCTTTATTTCGAAAGAGTTTAGGAGAAGCAATTTATAGGAGGAGAGGAGACTATTGAAGTTCAGTGTGAGCAAATTAAGAAGTTTCACAGAGGGTCCTTTGCATGTGCTTTTGCTACTTTTGTATCATAATATGTAAGATGATAATATTACAATATTCATCCCGATCTGCGATAGAAATTCTAATCACAATTACTGAGAAATTTGATCTTATCATAATTATATTTACATAATATATGAAATATATTCTAATTATGGGTAGGAATTTTATATTGTTTAATAAACACGTTTACATAATGAAATATAACACGGTACCATGATATAATTGTAAGTTTGTAACAGCCAACATCCACATTAAAGAAAATGTCTCTTCCGTACGGTACCGTGGTTATGCCTATTATTAAATAGCAAAAAATAAAATGACTATATCACCATTTGAATATAATAAATGTTTTGGGAAATGCTTTGAGAAGTGATTATAGTAAATAACTAAATAATAAGGGTAAATTAGGATCTAAGTATTAAATTCTGTCTTGGTATTCTAAATTGAACAAATAAAGTGGACATTTATTTTTAGTATAGATGACAAGTAAAATGGACGGAGAGAGTAGTATTAATTTATGCATGAAATATAAAATAACAATTAATGTTTATATTAGAAATAATCTTTGTACTTATTGTTAATGCACGTATTCTTCATTTACATTTTATTCAGTATAACAAAATATATAATTCATCCATAACTTAATGTAGACATTATATATGTAATATCACAGACCACACGTTGTGGGATCTCACTGGGTATGTTATTGTAGTATTTAAATTTATAGTCCAAGAAAGAAACTGTTTGAATATCCAAATAAAAATGGTGTTATAATTAGGGGCAGAGCTACGTTGGGTCAGGGGTTTCATCCGAACTCCTTCGGCGAAACATTACACTATATATATAAGGTAAAATTATTTTTTTGGAAAATTACACTATATATATAACACTATATACCATGTTAGTCATGTTGAATTTCTTGTTCATGTGTATTTTTTTTTTATCTGTGTCCGGTCATTTCATCTAAAAATTTAAATTATATTATTAATTAAAGAAATCACACATTTTATTTAATTAATTATCCTTAAAGTGCTCCTTCACATGCAGGCCTAACCTTTTTACGTGAGCTTTGTGCGTGAATTTCTTTTATACTAACACTAAATTGTGTTTAATAGTCTAGATTTTGTTTTTTTAAATATAATAATATCATCACAATGAATTGTTCATTAAATGTTGACATCGCTTACTAATATTTGTACGTATACCACTGAGTGATGGTGAGAGTGTGATCCTCAAAATATATGTATGTCCTAGAGATAATTTGTATTATGATAAAATGTACTTTATACACATTCGTATTTATATTAATGATGATTGATATTATTGCATTGTATTTATTGAATTATTAGTTGATTGTTTATAATATTCTATAAATGCATCCCTAGAGTTCACGTGGTTATTAATGGTGTGAGAATTAATATTATAACGTAACTCTTAAATTACCTCGACTAATGATCATCGAGATTGGGATATCGATGATATGCGATACGTCGACATGTGGTATGTATCATATCTTTAGGGGATGTAGTATGTCTCACTTGCTGCGAGTTATGGCAACTCGTGATGGACACGTGTATACTTGTTGAAGTATTGGTATACCCTGTTGATGTACTATTTTGTTACATGTCTATAATGTCATCGGCGTGTGGATAGAAGTCCTTAGACTTGAGGTCGGTATCACCTTGTTTACGGAGTAATGTACTTTGATCCTGTCATAAGCTCAAATGTCTTATAGGTTGAGACACGGCTTGTTTTGGGTACGTTACGAAGTAGATTAAAGGTGGTAGTTGAGCCAAGATTAGGATTCATTCCTCGAATGTATATTCGAGTGAACACTCAGATGCTTATATGGCATTAGGTTGACTAAGTCGTTGACCAACGCAATGGACATGTTTTTGATATGGTCCTGTTGTCAACTAATATAGATGAGTTATAATGATCAAGCCATTTGGATAGACACTTGACAAATTCTAAGCTTGATTGAGTGTGTCGTGAAAAATGATTTTATATTCCCACATAGAGGTTCAATTCACACGTTTCATGTAGCTAAACTTTACATATTGAGTTCGTCTTCCGGCGCAGTCTAGAATTTCCGTGAAGACCCTAATGTTGTTAGTGTCGATATGTAAAGGCCTGAAGAGTAACGCTAAGTCAAATGTTCCGTTGATTGAATGATGTAATTAGAAGGAGACTATATAATGTTCGGTTGATACCGGGACATTAGAAATGGAAACAAGGCAGAAAATGGGATAGGGCCGCGGCGCCATTAATTCAGGGTCGCGGCGCCAAAACGTGTGTCGGCCGTGGCATCAGCTATCACGGGACATGGCGCGTCTAGTGAATCTGGTAGCCCATCGATGAGTTGTTAAATGGTGGCCGTGGGAACCCTAAGTTGTCCTTTTCAACTATAAATAAGAGGTTTCCTCCGTTTCATTACACCAAAATCAAGAGAGTATTATCTTCAAAATTTCTCTTTGGAATCCTAGCATTTCAAGACTTAGCAAATTACATCAAAATTTTGACTTGCAAATCGAGGAACATTTGAGTGCGCACCCTCGGACTACACAAAGCTTCAGTCTCAGATTGCTATCTACAATGTAAGTCTTTGTTCGAAGTATTACATTATTACTCTGTGTTATTTACATTAAATAATCATACTACAGTTTGACCGTCATGTCGGGTTTGAAACATAAATTTCATCACTTTCTTCCTCATCATCAGGCCCTCTTCACAGAGGAGAAGAATTGAAGGAGAAATATCACATAAAACACCCTCCAAACTAACAACAAGATAAAGACGAACCGAATATCCATAAAAAATTTAATGGCTCACATGAAAGTGTTCACTGAAAAGAAGATATTTAGAAAGTGTTTCCCTTTTCTTCTGAATGACTATTCGTATACCAATGACTATTCGTATACCAATGGGTCCTTTGTTCCCCTAACTGATATTAGGTACAATTAATTAACTTGTTCCTTCCAAAAAAAAATGGCAAAGAAGGTGCAGGGGACTTTGACGAGGCAGATTTTTTAATCGAGTTTAAATTTTATGCACAAATCGATACTCTCTTCATCTCAAAATACTTGTCAAATTTAGTTTTACGAGAATTAATTTGACTAATTACTAGAGCTAAATTGATTAAGATTAATTTAATATTTTAAAATTAAAATTTAAATATTAGAAAACTATATGAAAAATAGTATAAATTGCAATTCTCCGTGGTAAAAAAATACATTTTAAAATGTTGATTGTGAGGATGGGAGACTTCATAGAAGAAGATATCAAAACAGGGAGAATCACAAACTTAGCAGCGTTGCACGCAACGAGCAAAGCAATCCAGTCGGACTCGTTTGGGGTAACAATCAAGAGAAAGAGGGACGAACAATCCAGGAGCGTAGGCCAAACAAAATGTCAACCTACCAAAACACCAAAAATCCTCAGCCTTTCTACTATGGCCAAAACACCCAAAATCCCCACCTGATCTGTATCCTGTTTACTACACCCAACCAACATATAACACACATCTAGCACCCATTTACTTCTCATCATACCGACCTACATACTCACAAAACCAAACGTTGGCCGCACCCAAAGTCAACCATGGAAAAAGCCAGTCAAAACCTACACTCTTCTGGCTGAGTCTTTACCACAGTTGTACGAGAGGTTGAGAGTTGCAGGGATATTCTAACCAATCCCAACAAATATTCGCAATCCTACCCTCAAGGGGTATGACGACACTAAACGTTGTGCATATCATTCAGGAGCCATCAGACATGACACTGGGAATTGTTATCCCTCAAAGATAAAATTGAAGCCTTAATCAAGGATGGGGTGATTCAACTGAAAGAGGTCGCCCCCAATGTGCATAATAACCCTCTGCCAAATCACGGACGTTGATGTGCATATGGTAACCATCAACGAAGCACATAATTTGAAAGGGACCATCATGTCAGTCCACAGAGAATGAAGATTTGAGTATTTAGCTCGCATCATCCCTGCCGAAGAATTAATGTCCGCTAATCTTGCAAAGAAAAGAGACGCTCCCTTCGGGACATGTATTACGCTGAAGCGGTCATTTATCAAAGCATGCATTGCGAAGGAATCAAAAGAAAATGATGCTGAAAAACACACCAACTGTCTAAGATGCAAAATGGGACGTGTACCCCTGTCCTGGTCCTCCGTAAAGCTTGATAGAACTTTGTACTAATTTAAAATAAATTGATTGGAACTACGTTATGAACTGATTCCCTCGGCGGGATACGTAGGCGGCCATATCGGCTTCGGTTCCACTTTTAGAAAAAATCCAATTCCCTTTCGCTTGTAACGAACTACGTTTATGACTTGATTCCCTCGGCGGGATACGTAGGCGGCCTATATCGGCTTCGGTCACACCATTAAAAACTTTTCTCCCTTGTTTTGGATATGGCGAAATTTACATATTTGAAACTAGGACAATTTTTGAGGTTTCTCCGCAAAAAAAGACGCCAATAAACACAGAACCTTTTCACAAGCACTTTGTTTTGTTATAAATAAACCTTCTCGCCAAGACATGAAACCAGACAGGGGTTACAGGTCCAAACAGGTCGGGCGCACAAATATCAAGGGTCAAAACTTCATAGTCAATACGAATCAACCGCCCCCCAAAACTCACAATTTTTTTTTGAGCGCAGATTTTTCATATTAGCAAAAGCGGAAAAGACAACAACAATCAAAATTCAAATTTCGCAATAACGTCCAGACAACAATGTCATTTCAACCCATGTGGTTCACAAACGCATAACTTTCAGACAACGACGTCATTTCACCTCGTGGTTCTAAACTCACAGTTTTCTTTGAGTGCAGATTTTAGGTTAACGAACCATCAAAACCGCAACGATGTGTAATTAGAAATTTCTGCGCATAATTCAGCCCAAAGGGATCACACTCCTATTAGGCGGCTACGCAAAATTGACCGACATGGTGCAACGACATTATGTTTGCACAAAGACGATATTTCGGCTCACATGGTCGCATTCTTATCCTCATTCATTCATTTCGCATATTTATATATCCATGCACTAACTATTTCATTCATCTTTTGGTTTTGTAGAAATTTGTGCATATTAGCTCAGCCCGCAAGACCACAATCGCACGCGTCTATCAAGACGTCATTTGGCTCACGGGGCTACACTCTTATCCTCATTTCTCAAATCACTTTACGGTTCTAACTATTTTATTCGATTTATATTCTGCAAGTAATTTCATCATAGTAGCCTGGCCTACCGGTTCAAAATCATCGTATCGTCTATCAACGACGTCTTCTTATTGCGTCCACACAACGACGTCAGTTCAATTACATCTATCAGTGACACTTCTCTTATTATGTTTATTCAATGACATTGTCTTATCGTCTATCAATGACGTTCCCTTATTACATCCATCAATGACGTTCTCGTATTACGTCCGCACAATGACGTCCTCTTATTACGTCCGCACAATGACGTCAGCTCAATCACGTCTATTAGCGACGCTTCTCTTATTACGTCTATTCAACGACGTTGTCTTATCGTCTATCAATGACGTTCTCTTATTATGTCTATTCAACGACGTCCTATTACATAAATCAATGATGTTATATTATTATGTCTTTTCAACGACGTTCATCTTATTACGTCCGCACAACGATGTTTCTCCTATTATGGCTATCAATGACATCCTTTTATTGTGTCTATTCAACGACGTTCATTTTATTACGTCCGCACAACGACGTTTCTCTTATTACAGTTATTAATAATTCCCGTTATTTACAACGAACTACGTTATGATCTGATTCCCGTACTAGGATACGTAAGCGGCCTATATCGACTTAGGTCACACCATCAAAATTGTCAACACAATGACACCCTAAAATTGTCAACACAATGACACCATCAAAATTGTCAACACAATGACACCCTCAAAACTGTCAACACAATGACGTCATCTGCATTACATCAACACAATGACGTCATTGGGTCAACACAATGACGTCATTATTACGTCAACACAATGACGTTATCTGCATCGGGTCAACACAATGATGTCATCATTACGTTAACACAATGATGTCATCTGCATCGGATCAATCCAATGACGTCATCTGCATCGCGTCAACACAATGACATCATCATAACGTCAACACAATGAACGTCTTACAAGTGTATTTTATAAAACTTTAATTTTATACACATATAATTTTCAAACAAACTACCTTTCATGCATTTTTAAAACAAACCTTATGCAAATTTCTTAATAAATATATAATCTTTCAAGTGATTACTTACAACATCTTTTCTTAACTCTATGCTTTCAAAACATGCATTTTTACATAATAATTAACCTAAATTTGACCGGACAAGCGCAAGTTTGCGGATCTTAGAGGATGTCTAACCCCTTCCCTTTAGGATAATGAAGAACTCTTACCTAGAATCTCATTAAGTTTTGCAGACCATTAAATGGAGTTATTTTTAGCATATTTTTGCTAAGTAGATGTCCTAATTCATCTTTAAAATAATTAGGTGGCGACTCCTTAAAATAAATTTAGGAATCACCATACATAGTACATCATTTTCGACTCCGGTTGAAATGGGGTATTACACCCCTTATAAACCAGTTGCTCTGATTCACCGGAGCGATGACCACCGTCGTCAATGTCACCATTACAACCACTACACCATTATCGACGCCGCCACAACCACCACTAGATCTTACACCCACCACCACCACAACGTCGACCACCACACAAACCCTACAAAAATTCATTCACAACACACATTTCATTTTTCATTATTTTGGTCCCATTTTATTAAGTTGTTACCGATTGGATATATCCATTTCAAGTTGGTGTGTAATTGATGTTCTTGATCTAAAATATTAACATAGAAGTTTTTTGGTCGACAATGGCGGTGGTTGGCTGGAGTTTAGTCAGAGCTGGCAGTGGTGGTGTTCTTCGACGTAAAAGGGACACTATCGCCTCCACCGCCACACCTCCAACAACTATGGGAAACACACCACCGCCGGAGCTTTGACCACCAGGCTCCGGAGAACCCTTCTAACACACACACACATATTGGCATGTTGGTGCATGTGTATTGGTGAAAAGATTATATTTTGGGAAGTGGGGTTTCTTTAATTTTGATAATTGGCTGTGAGGCAGTGGCGTGGTGGTGGTTGTGGAGAGGGGTTCGCTGGAGCCTGGCAGTCGAAGCTCCGGCGGTGGAGAGGGCATCGTCGATGGTTGTTGGAGATAAATGTGGGTCCCACCCTCCACGTAGATACCATGTGGCATCCACATGGCATTTTCCATCCATGGAGGGCAAATATAACAAGTTTGCTAACGGAAATGACATATTTGATCTCACACTTTAATAGAGGACAAATATGACCATTTTCCAAAAATTGGATGGCAAATATGACTTTTTCCCTATTTTTATTTCGAGGCGAAATTTATTGAGTTACAAAGAGCTAAAGTGACATATCATTTGTATCTAGGTACTAACAATTTGACCTTATGATCATTTATACTTTTTTAAAAATTACGCATAGTTTAATTACTTTAATATGATAAAAAAAATAAGAAGTCGTTTGGCCATGAGAATTATTCATTTTTTTAAAATTATTTTTTTAATTTATTTGTCAATCAGCGTTTTATTATGAAAATTTCAAATAAAACTTGAAGTTATATTTGAAATTTGGAGAACACCTCAAAACCTATTTTCACTTTTTTCCATCTCACTTTTTTATTTTTCAAATTCGCCCTAAAAGTTTGGTTTTTATAAACCCCATTTGAACACCCCACCGATTAGGATTTTTGGTCGGGTCCAGTGGGATCTTTTTAATTGGCCTTTTATTTATTAGATAGAATAAAAAAAAGTAAAAATATATTAATCATGAAATTATGTGATTATCCACTATGAGATAGTACTTTTTGGAACATATTTGGTTTTATGTTGCAGGTAAATTAATCAAGTTAAGTGGCTTTTTTAGTTTTCAGATATTGGTGGGTATAAATCATATTTCATTTATTTAGAAAAATTACATTCAAACAATTAAATTTCTAAAGTATAACCAAACACAATTTTATCTTCAATTCCAATCTCAATTTATCTAAATAAAGTGAAAAATATTTTATTTGTATAGGCCTAGGACCGTCTCAAATATTTTTGGGGCCTGTTCTAATTTATAAAAGTGGACCCTTAATATCTCAACATGGATCAGGGTAGACAGAGGAATGGATCTTCCAACTATTCAATAAACTGCTCTTCTCTTTTTTTTTTTGCGAATTTTGATTTGTGTATTTTTTTCTATGTTGTGGTGAATCTTCATAATGTTGTTGATGACTGAGCATGTGTTTATATGTGACTGAATATGCCTTCTCCGAAATACCTTATTCAATGTATAGTTTGTGGGATTTTTGATGAAGAGTATGAGTTTGTTTGAGGCAAATTAGGTCTCTCCTGGCATGTTTTTTTGGTTTATGAAACTGAACTTAGGCCTATTATGTCATAATTTATCAATGAAATTTATTTGGTGTATGTAGTTGACGTTTCTGATTGTTTAGTGTAGTTTTTATTTTGTTAAATTCTTTAATTTTTTGCAATATGAAGTTATACCTTAAGGTACAACAACAACAACATACCCAGTGAAATCCCACAACGTGGAAAAATTATACCTATAAACTTATCTAAAGTGTTTACAGTTTATTTTAGTATTTTTGATATTGTTTCTATACATTTTTTGTTATACCTAACCTCGGTCAAAGTCTGATTTATTTGGTAGAGTATTTGCATATTTTATGCCTAAAAAGGCATAACTCTGTATGTCTATCTCTGCCTTAAGGCATATCTTGTTCAACAAAATATGCTTAATAAGGCAGAGTTATACATAGAGAGACTTGAACAAAATAAATTATGCCTAAACCATATTTTTTTATAAGTCTTCATGATTTAGTATTATATAAGTAGTGTTTCTCCTATATATTTTTCTACTACTTGATTATGTTCTAAGTCTTCCTTATTCAGCAGAGTTTATGATAAAATTATGTCACCTGATTGTATCTCCGTCGCATACTCTAGATCCAGACAGGGTTATGTCACCTGATTGTATCTCCGTCGCATGCTAGCTCATTTGTCACGTGAAAATAAAGGAATTGTAATCTTGATAATTGGACATATGACAGTGATATGACTTGTACTTGTCGATTGTATATTAGTGATATGTGTTGACTGATATCATGTCTGACATACTTTCTATATTATTTTATGATGTTGGTGAGGGAAGTGATTGAGTTACTCTGAGGTCTTTGCCGGAGATTGAAAGTGATTGAGTGACTCCGATGTCTTTGTCGGAGATTGAGAGTGATTGAGTGACTCTGAGGTATTGCCGGAGATTGAGAGTTGTCACACCCTTTTTCGACCGCGACTTTCTAAAAAGCGGACCTGCTTAGTGTGCAATGTTAGAAAATAAATAAATGCTAAATGTTTAAAAGTGCTTAAAGTGTTTAAAATGTTAAAAGGAACTAAAAAGTGCTAAAGTGGTTAAAGATGCTAAAGGGTGCTAATATGCTAAAGGGTTCGCAGAGTCGCCACCTAATTAGTTTGGGTGAATTAGGACACCTAAATGTCAACTAGGTTAAAGTCAACACTAACTCCATTCTTTATGGTCTGCTAAACTTAGTGAGATTCTGGGTAAGGGTTCTTTATTATCCTAAAGGGAAGGGGTTAGGCACCCTAAAGGATCCGCTAACTTGCGGTTGTCCGTTCAAACCTAGGGTAATTATTATGCTAAGAATGCGTGTTTTAAAAATATAAAAGATGCTTCAGAATATAAAAGTAGGCATGTTGATAAAAATCCGTAAAACTAATGCTATAAAAATAAAGCTTTAAAGTATGCATTTATAGATATATACGATGTTGGTTTATGATCAAAGATATGCTTTTAAAATCAAACATGTATGACGTAGTGCAAAAGGTAATTTTTGTAATTTTATGATAAGAAGGCTATTCAATATAAATTATTTATAATGTGCTAATAAAAGTGTTTGTGGGAAATGCAATTTATTTTATCATGTTAGTTGCGAGTTGAATTATTTAATAAAGTTTAGACATGCATGACAAGTAACTTAAAGTGAGTTTCCGATTTTAAAACTACCCACCCAATTTATTTATTCCAACGGGCTGATTGTTCTATGTCTCCTATTAATTACAAAGTTAAAGAATTAGGCAACAATTTAAACAAATAATATAAAAGATGGATATGATCACGACTCTCAAGACGTGTGGCGACATCATCTTGTTCTATTTTTGTCTTAGGAATCTCTGAAGCGGGAATGCGAATGCGGGTGCACATAGACGCGGGTTGCCATTTGAAGTGGCTCGCGATGAGTCTCGCCGTGAGACTCTTCGTTTTGCTCCGATGCATTTCATGTAAAAAAAAAAAAAATAAGGATTAGTATATTCCCAAAAATAGTCAAATAATCATGTAAACTCAAACATGTATATTATTCAATTTTAATTATATTAATCCGAAACTAACAGATTCGAACAAATAAAGGCCCTAACTGGTTCAGCCCAACATTGGGCCTTGGATACAGCAGTAGGCAGAGACAAAAATAGGCCCAAAACATAGCTGAAGTGTAAACAATCCACAATTAAACTCATATGATAGAGTGCAAATATAACGAGTGGGATATAGTGATATACCCATTCAGATGACAGAACTATATATGGACCAATTAGCATACAACAACGCAGAGGCGATTTGAAGAAATAAAGACGGGCAGGCCACAAACACATACATAGTGATATACTAGATATATATGTCTAATATCTTTGGATATACCTAACATATAACATAGTGATATACTAGATATATATGTCTGAAATACTGGATATACCTAACATATAATATATAAAGCTCTGAATACCAATCTAGACATAAATGGTCATGCTTAAACTATACTTTGAACACAAAATGCAGAAGTTCAAGCTACTCGTATACTATTCTTACGCATGTCGATTTAAGACTAAGAGATTCAATTCCATACTTCTTCTATTAAACAAGATATCACAAAATGATCATAGAAGAAGACGTTAGGATCAACATCCTATAAGAAAAGCGAGATAATGCTTTAGGGATGGCATACCATAGGATAAATGAGTGTCTGCAGCGGGGCAATATGTATAATAATTATCCGGGAAACTAAGATGCAATAAGGATTGAAAGAAAACTCCGTGCTAACATAAGGATACCCACACCAAAGCGGTTCACTGAGATACATAATCGGTAGAAAGCCAACAGAGGATTTTCACAATCCTTTGAAGGCAATGTCCGAGATATAAGGTCACATATCGACTTTGGGCAAGTATGGTCATCTTACATTTGTAAATCTACACACCTTCACAAAGCTTCATATAATATTTTGCTATACTAAGTTCATTATACGAGTTCAAAAGCAGGCAATGAAAACTCAATTTTAAACCTATTTATGCCATTCATTTGCCACAAAACAAGTATGTGAACTTGTATATCCAAATCCACGGGAAGACAAAAAGGGACTATACTGCTTATAAGATCTCCCAACATGTCGAGGACCAAAACCAGTTACAGATAAACCTCAAAACATATTATTTAACAACCCATATATTAATCTTCACTAAACAAACATTAAGATAATATACATATCATTTTTAACGCACTAATGGCCCAAATCAAGACAGGTTAATGAAGCGCGATGCGATAGCTTAATTTATTCAAAACATCCTAGTTCGTCACACAACAGTAATCGTCCATCATAATATTCCTAAAACATATATAATCAAACGTAATTAATATGCTTAAACACTAAGCACAACATATTGCTAAATCAGTAATGAAACGCATAGCAGGCACACAATTAAAGATGAGAAAGAGTTCGAATTTGACTGACCTTCTCCGGGCAGCGAACCGGGGCAGCGTATCAAGTCGTCGGTCCACTCGACGGGTTTTGGGTTTGCGATGCGAATAGAAGGGCAATGTTTGTCTGCGGATTTTTTTTTGGGCTGGAATTGAAATAAGGGGGATTCGAACTACCTATTCTCCTGAGTTGTCGACTGCTGCTAAGGGGGATGTCGAATCGATGCCTGCTGACTTCCCCAACTGAGCTTTGTCTGATGTCTTCTCGTATTGTGCTTTCCCCCGTATCTGCCCTCCAAGCTCTGTGTTCGACTGCTGCTGAGGAGTGTCCACCTCGATGTCTCTCTACTGTGCTCTGCTCTGCCTTCTTCTGTTCGACTGCCTGTCTGTGTTTCTTAAATGCTCCTAAGGTGCCCTCTATCGATGCCTTTGCATGTTCTTATATAGCCCCCATTGAGTTCCAATAATGGTAAGCTTTTAGGGCTGATATTGGGCTAATATTGGTACTGAGATTTCGTAAGAGATTCGTGCGATTCTAATTAGGCAGAAAATAAGGTAAACGATTTGGATGATTTTGTTTAATTATGGTAGGAAATCGTTTGGCTGGGTGCGTGTGGGTAAAGAAGGTAAGGGAGGCTTGATTACGCCGGATTCTCAGGCGAGAATCTCGGCTGGGCGAGGGGTGAGGTGCTGGCGGCGATTGAAACTTAGGCTTAGGGTCGTTAGGTTATGTTTTGTGGGAGAGACGATGGGCGTCTGCGGGTATAAGGAAGGGAAGTGAAGGGCTGGGAAATGTGGGCCAACTGATAAGGGAAAAGGCGTGGGTAGGCGTAGTGCGGGTGTGGGTGCGGGTCGCGAGCATCGCCCGAGTGAGTGGGTAGAATTTAGGGTAGTTAGTGTTATTAGTTTTATGCTAGTTAATTAATTAGCTAATTAATTCTAGGCAAGTGTATTAATTAATTAGTGATAACTTAAATTAACAAATGTGATTAAATTACTTAGGTGCTTTATCAATCTAATTGTTATAATAAATGCGGGCGTGTCATTTAATTAATGCTTAATACTTTAGACTGCGGCGCTATTTTTTAAAATCTTATTATTATGCATTATTGCGAAGTTAGATTAAAATTGAATAGAGTTTAGATTAGATTATTTAAATGCTAAATGCAAGTATGATATTTAAGAATTATTTAAAGCTTTATAAATGCGTATTATTAAATGCATGTATTAGATTAAATTGATTTTAAAATACAAATGATTATGAAATTCTTCGCGTATTAATAAATGCGGCTATGCTACTTGCCAGCGTCATTGCTAAATTATTTATTTTATGTATTTATTAATTATTTAAGAATTACGACAGAGCTTGAAATTAATTAATGCGGGCGCGAGACTCTAAATGCTTAATACTCTACGTAGAAAAATGCGAAGTTATTATTAAATTGTTTATTTATGCATGTATTTATGTTTTATCGCTGCATTTTATTATAAGAAATCATAAAAAATTATTTTGCAAAATTAGTCTAATTTTATAGTTAATGACTGGACGGGAGGGTCAAAATTGGGTGTCAACAAGAGTGATTGAGTGACTCCGAGGTCTTTGCCAGATATTGAGAGTGATTGAGTGACTCTGAGTTCTTTGTCGGAGATTGAGAGTGATTGAGTGACTCTGAGGTCTTTGCCGGAGATTGAGAGTGATTGAGTGACTCTGAGGTATTTGTCAGAGATTGAGAGTGATTGAGTGACTCCGAGGTCTTTGTCGGAGATTGAAAATGATTGATAGCCTCCGAAGTTTATGTCGGAGAGCACGAGTGGTACATGGACTTCGCAGGTCCCCCATGGGTCATGGCTTGAGGCGCTGCCTTAGCATGTGTGTACGAGAGTGGAGTGAGAGAGGTGACTATTGTATTGCATTGCATTCATTTGCTCGTATATTTGACTGATAATCTGGTGAATTTTATTTATCCAGACTGTTTCATGATTTCTTTACATTCTACTTGTATATGATATGTGACCATACCTGTTTGCTCTATGTGCTACTTGTTGGTTCCAACTTCTTCATGTGTTCTCTAATCATTGTCGGCCTATGATGCTTATCGGTACTAGTGTTGTACTGATACTACTCTTGCTGCACTTTTGTTGAGTGCAGAGTACGATTCAGGTTCCAGTTCTATGCCTCGTGGCTGATCCGCTAGGTGGACATCTTCCAGTCATTCAGGGTGAGCTACTGATCGTCCGTGGCCCCTGAAGGGCTTCTTAGTTAATTCCATTTTTCTTTGGTTATTGACAGACAATATGTAGCCTTCGGGTATTTTTCAGACTTCTATTCAGACCATGTTTAGCACTCTTGTACCCTTTTGACCAGATTTTAGGGAATTAAGTATTTAAGACCTTATAACTTCTTTTCTTTATTTATCTTCCGCTAATTTAACTTGTTAATGAGAACGTGGTTCACCTATTTGGAGGAATAGGGTATGTGTCATCACGACTTGTGAATTGGGTCGTGACAAATTGGGATGGAGATAGAGGCAAGATGTTTTGCTGCACTCTAAGACAATTGAAAACTATGGATCACTTATTTATCACAGGCTCTATAGTTGAACAATTTGGAGATATTTTAATGCATCTGCATGTATTATACTACCTTTGATACAGATGAAGTAAACAATGAATGTATGGTGGAATACTGCATGTCCTCCTAAATTCAAATCAATTTCCAAAGAGCTCTCTTTAATAATCGTGTGGCAAATATGAAAATGGAGGAATACAGTCTTTCATGGAGGAGAAGAATGTACATGATGAGAATGAGAAAGCACAAAAATTGATGTACCTAATAAGGAGATAAGAGAGGTGGGTAGTACTGTGGCCAAAATTGTAGAAGATTTTAACAACAAAGAAGGAGATGAGTGCAGTAATGAGGATGTAGATAATATAGCAGTTGAGTATGTGAACACTAATGTGATAGAAGAACTGGTGGAGAATGATGATGCTAAGGAAGTAGAAAGTTGATGTTACCACTACAGTAACTGAGCCAAAAAAAAACATCAATTTTCAGAGACCATGGAGGAACATATTGAGACTGGAGTGATACAAATTAAGGAGGATGAGGTTCCTATGTTAACTATTGATTCAACAGCTTCTCTTAACATTAAAGAATGGGTAGAAGGGACTTTTGTTACATCATGTGAGGTTCAGGAGGGTGTTTCTGATAAGACTCATGATATAAGAGAAACTAGTCATCATTATAATGATAATACAATAGATATAATAATTGTAGCAAAAATGAATACTTCCATGCAAGTCAATAATACTGCAGAGGACGTTGTAGAAGTGGATATGGTTGGAGATCAACATAGGGATGAAATTTGGAAGGGTGAATCTCAGGAGATTGTTAGGGATGAAGGCTTAGAAAATATACAACACTCTCAAGTTGAATTACTGCTAAGTTCACCTAGTGAGAGTAATATCCAATCACATGATCAGTTGACGGTGGTGTCTGTTAATAGTAATGGTGTTGGATCATATCCACCTAGCAGAAAGAAGATTCAGTTTGATATTTCTTCAAGAGAGGAGAAAGATGAGGCTACACAATGATATTCAACAACTGAATGTCGAAAAGTAAATCACTTCTCCGAAGAATCATAGTCCTTTACAGGAATTGCATGATGTTGTATCTCATATATTAATTTTACAGTAAGATAAGATGCAAGTAACAAGGATGATATTAGTAACAACAAGAATAAGAAGAATGAAGGAGAGGAAAATGTGCATCAAGTTTTTTCAATATGTGGCAAGGGAACGGGTATATCTCCAAAATCCATGCAGAGAGGCAACATAAAGGCAAAAAAAAAAGTGTTACTGATACTCAACCTACTAGAGTATTGTCAAAGAGGGGTATTACTAAGTCACTTTTTAAATGATGATGAAGACCTTATTTTGAACATTGGATCTGTGAACACGCAATAAATATTTCATAGAGTGCAAATTTTATAAAGACACCACCAGTTTTCCATTATTGTTCTGATGGAACCTTTCTAGCACTATAGCCACATTCAAAGATTTAGAAAAATATTGGGTATGAAGTTTGCTCATTATAATTGTAATGACAAAATCTACTTCTTTGTGGAGGAAAATGTTGATGTAGAAGTATTATATGATAATGAGCAGCAAATAATAGTTAAACTATTCTTTCAAAAATTGGGGAAGGACACTGGTAACAATCATGGTATATGCTAAATATGATGTTTTAAGGAGAATTAATACGTGAGATAGTTTATACTGTTTGGATGATCACATTACTGAACCTTGGTTAGTCGGTGGTGCCTTTAATGTCATTGTGAATGAAGAAGAAAAAAATATGAGGCCTTCTTGTTTATCCTGTTGAATATGAGGACTTTGCTTTTTGTATGAATTCATGTGACTTGTTTTAAATCATCTTTAAAGAAGATTCTATTTGCATGGTGGAATGGGAGAGCTGATAATGAGTGTATCTTCAAGGGGTTTGATAAATGTTGGCTAACAATCTATTACAAGAATGGTTTGGGCCTTACCAGATTATTCGTAGGATAGGCAAGGTTGCCTATGAGTTGAATCTACCCTCTGATGTGGAAGCAGTACACCCATTGTTTCATGTATCGATGTTAAGGAAATGTATTGGTGATCCTTCCAGAGTCTTCCCATTGGTTGATGTCCAGGTGACAGCAGAGTTGTCGTATGAGGAGAGTCTCATAGCCATACTTGATCGCCAGGTCAGGAGATTAGGGACGAAAGATGTGAAACAACAATAGGAAGGAGATGACTTGGGAGGCAGAAGATGAAATGAAGAAGAAGTATCCTCATTTGTTCCCTGTGCCTCCAGGTAATTCAACTCGATCCCTTATTTGATTATAGTAATTGATGGATTGTTTATGTGTGATATATTGTGGCCATGTGTGGCATCTGTTGGTCTACTGAATATAGGTGGATAGGCATAGTTATAAAGGAGACTTTATCTACCTAAATTTTTCTAGCATGAGACTTATGATGAACATTCGAGGACGAATGTTTCTAACGGGGGAAGGATGTTACACCTCGTAAGTTTAAGGCAATAACTAAGAACATCAAGATTCAAATATTGGATATAAAGTGTAATTACATATGTTAATACAAAAATTAGTATACAAAAGGATGTGAGTCCTGAATTTTTTTATTACAACGAGTGTGACGTTGGAGACTTATAACGATAATAGTATAATCCCCGTTATGTATTAGTAGCATATTATATAAGTTATGACGACGAGGATACGAGGCCTTATGAAATTCTCGGGAAATTAAAGGAAGCGGAATTTAAGCTTTAATTATTACTTGAGGAATTAATTTATGAAGACAATTAGGGGAGTGGACCAAAGTGTAATAAACTATTTTCAGATTTTTAAAATTAGCCCACATAAAACCTTTCTTCTTTCATTATATTGGAATTCAAAAAAAGAAAAAAATATACTCTCTTCCCCTTCTCCTCTCAACCGAACCCACACCCCATTGCTATACAAAATTGAAGTTTTGTTTCTTTTAATTCCTTTCCTAGATTAAGTCATTTTAATCTAATTTTCTAAGCCAAAACAATTGCTTCAAAACAGTGGCAACCGTTGCCACTGCTGGGGCCGATCTTGGCAGTTTGTTTTTCAAGTTTTGGACGAATTTAAGGAAGAAAACATAAGGAATGATAGATCAACATTATGGGATTCATGCATGACGATTTGGAGTTGAAGAATTGTTAAAAATTGAGCAAGAAATTGGGCAATTGGACCGATTTTGCTAGGGACTGTTTTGACTTCAATTTAAGGTATAAAATTCATCTTTCTAAGATATAGTTGGAGTGCATGTTGTTATAATTAAGGAGATGAATTTTGTGTTAAGGGAAAATTGGAATTAAGACATTACATGTGAATATTTTGGATGTTGTAGCCGATTTTGGGACTAATTTTACTGATCTTGGAGTTGTCGTATTCGGTTATTGTGTTGTTAATTTCGTCGTTGCCTTGCTTATTGAAATTGGAAATAATCTTGATGTTTAGAGTTATAATTGTTTATATGAAAGTATTGAAATAAGAATTGGATTTTAAGACTTCAATTGGATTTTAAGGAATTATGAAAAGACTTGGTATTGTGGGTGTTGGCCGAGACTTGTATGAAATACACGTTGTGTTGCACTTTAGGGGCTGTTTTGGCGAAGTTAAGATGCTGGAAATTTCAGTTAAGAATCTACAATTACGTTATTATAATTGTGGATATATGTCCTAAAAGAATTAAGGTATAAAAAGGTGTAGAAAAGCTTCACATTCCACTCTCGTTATTGATAAAGTGTGGGCTGTTTTAATGGACTGTCTTGACGTACTTAAAGGTGTTAGATTAACATGAGAAATAGGTGTATGAATCACCTTGGTTGTTATGGTAATTGTATTCCCTAAATGTAAAGAGAAAGAATATATTATGGTAGCGTATATGAAGTATATGGGACTAATTTGGTTATATCTTGGAATTGTGCTTGGTTATTGGTTTGATTGACATTTGTTGTAAATTGTGGATGTACATATAAACAGGGGAAGTGCTGCCCGAATTTTTATAGAAGATGAAGTCGTCTTTTGATATAAAGTATATTAGTAATCATAGAATTGACGGTCATATTACCATTATTATAGGTTGAAGTTCTAGACGAGACGTATTCTAATATTGAGTTTATTAGTTCGACTAACAGATATGTGAAACTCTTCCTTCATTATTTGGCATGATGTATATGAAATGAACGTATGACGGACGTACATGATTTCTATACTGTCTAATTCCTAATAATACGAGTTATAAGTAATGTCTTTGATGTATATAGTAAAAGTTCATTTTAATGATGTTATTGAGAGTCAATGATGATTTAAATTGCATATGGTTGCTCATGATATCTATTCGTGCAAAGTGTTACTATTCCACTTCTCCGAGTCCCGAGCCGACAATGTCGTTCGCAGATCCTCGCATTTGTTCACCGAGCCCCTTACTAGTGGGCCGACAATGTTATATATGATGATTCCATAGACATGTATCCATGATGCGGGTATAGGTACCCATGACAGTAGATATGATTCCATGAACATGTATCCATGATGTGGGTGTAGGCTCCCATGACAGTAGATATGATTCCATGGACATGCATCTATGATGCGGGTATAGATACCCATGACAATAGATATATGTATATAGGATGATTATATGGATACGTATTCATGATTTTTTATATGACTTTCCTTTTTATAAGGCACGATTGATTCTCTATTTTCTATGGCACAATTAGATTGACATTTGATAATCTTACATGTCTCCTGTACGTCTTGACCAGTTATGATTATCTATTTTGTACTTTATATTTCATATACTCGGTACATTCTTTCGTACTGACCCCCTTTCCTCGGGGGGTAGCGTTTCATGCCAGTGCAGTACTGATTTTGGTGATCCGCCGCCAGTGGTTTCCACTCGATCTTGCCTATTCTGACATATGTTATTATTGCGGTGTTATGCTGCCGGATTTCATATTTTCCTTAAGTGTTAATTGGATTATGTGTGACATGTTAGTATAATGACATCATTAGGGTGTTTAGTTGCGGCCCTTCGGGTCGGGTCGTGACAAAAAATATGACTACCTAAGCAAATTCTGTCATGATGATGGCCACGTCTGATGACCCTCACTCGTTCTCAGATAATTCTATCCAAACTGTAACAACAGTGGAAGCAAAAAGGGTAAAAATCAAAAAAATATTGGGAAGAACCGCGGCGTTTCTCATGGCAGTGGCGGTGGTCGGAACAGTAGCGGCAGTGGCGGACGTGGTGGCAGTGGACCAGTGTGCCTTTCCCGCCTTATCCAGGAAACTGGGCCAGTTTTCAGAATTTTCAGAGGCCTAGTTTTCCAAATTACAGCCAAACGACTGCTGATTGGCAGCGGTGGCTCGCTAGTGGCCTCGCCAAGAAGCCTTCATTGTTGCGGGCCCAGCAGCAGTCCCGATGCCCACAGATATCGAGGCCACGATGCATACACTTAGATTAAATTCCCCAGACGTAAATTGGTATATGAACATCGGGGCCACTTCTCACATGACATCCGCACCTGATAATCTCTAGTCTTATTTCAATTTGAGCGTCAATCATGGTATAATTGTTGGTAATGGTCATTCAATTCCAATTTATGGTTATGGTAATACAAATTTGTCTCCCTCGCATCCACCTCTAGTCTTAAAAAATGTTCTTCATGCCCCTTACTTAATTAAGAATTTAGTGTATGTCCGAAAATTCACAACTGATAATTGAGTTTCTGCTAATTTTGACCCTTTTGGATTTTCTGTGAAGGATTTCGAGACAAAGATACCTCTAATGAGATATAATAGTAGGGGAGAGCTTTATCCAATTATCACCACTATTTCCACGAGTTAAGCCACACTTACTCCTTCTTTGTGGCATGCACGTTTGGGTCATCCGGGGTCGTCTATTATTTCTTCTCTTCAAAAAAATAATTTTATTGATTGTAAGAGTACGTGTAATACTCCTATTTGTCCTTCTTGTCCATTAGGGAAACATGTTAGATTACCTTTTGTAGCCTCTACTTCTAGTACGTTGATGCATTTTGACATTATTCATAGTGATTTATGGACATCTCGCGTTTTAAGTTCTTTGGGCCATCGTTATTATGTTTTATTCTTGAATTATTATTCTAATTTTGTGGACCTTTCCTTTATCAAAAAAGTCTCAAGTTTTTCCATATTCCTAAAATTTAGAGCTTTCTTCCGTACCCAATTTGAACGAAAAAATTTAAAACATTCAATGTGATAATGGATCATTTCGGGAATTTTGTGACACTCATGGCATATCTTTTCAGTTTTCTTGTCCTCGTATGTCCTCACAAAAGGAGAAGGCCGAAAGAAAAATTCGTACCATTAATAATATTTCCCGAACCTTGCTAGCCCGTGTTTCATTAACTCTGTCTTTTTGGCATCATGCGCTACAAATGACTACTTACCTCATTAACATACTTTCTAGCAAAGGTTTAGCATATCAATCACCTCTAAAATTTCTTTATCATAAAAACCCCATGTATTCTCATCTTAGGGAACGTTTGATACGTTGTATTACGCTGAACTGCATTGGACAAAAAAATAATACAATATTTGGTGGGCGTTTCATTGATCGGTATCTTATTTCTAAAAATAAGACACTCCGCTATCATTTTGAGATCCGTCTCCTTTGAACTGTACTAAAATAAAAAATACAGATCATTATATATTAATACTCTAATATCGTCCATTATATATTAATACAGTCCAGTTCATTACAATACAATACAGTCCAATATAAAAATATACAGTCCAGCGCGATGTACCAAACGAGCCCTTAGGGTGTTTGTGTGTTTGTGTTATCCACTTTTTCCGTCCACTATAATTAACAAACTCCAAGCTCGTTCTACCGCTTGTATCTTTTTGGGTTATCTGTCTAATCATCGTGGTTATAAATATTTTGATTTATCTTCGAATAAATCATAATTAGTCACCATGTTATTTTTAATGAAACTCAATATCCGTTTTCTAAATTGTATAATTCCTTGTTTAGTTTCTATAATTTTTTGGATGATAGGCCATCACCGTATATCATCCATCAGTGGGCCCAACACTCCCGTGCTCCGAATTTACCAGCAGACCCACTTCCTGCTAGCAAAAATGATCATGATATTTCTCCCGAGTCTCGGCCCAATCCAGTCTCGGTATCCCGAGTCTCGACCCATTTCTAGTCTCAATCCACTTTCTGCCTTAGGTTCTCGGCCAGTAGGCCCACTGCCTATTGGCCCAATAAATTCTCTCCCGAGTCCAGTCCAGTCTGTCCCGAGTCCACGCCCATTTATTGTACCAGCAGGCCCACTGCCTACTAGCCAGTCCCGGATAGACTCGCCACATCCCCAAAACCCATCCCCATCTATTTGGAGTCAATAACCCGTTACTCGTAGCCAACGAGGTATTTTTAAACCTAAATGATATTTTAAAGAACCCTTCCAATACTCAGACTGTTTTTGGCTTGTGTGAGCTGTGCTACAAAAAAAATTAAGGACCCATTTTTTTATTTTTTATTAAGTATATTAACCAGAATTTACTGTAAAAGTTCATAATTGACAAGTCTTAGCACGATCAAAATTAAATTGAAGTTGTTATTTATAATTTAAAATAATTTTTAATTATTGAAATCATATATTTACTTATATTAAGGGTTTACCTTTACGAATTAAAACAGGACCCCAAAATGTTTGAGACGAACCTTTACTATTAGATTCTATTTTCAAACAATTTTGAAATATTTGATTCCTCTTTTGGTAATTTCATGTCCATTTAATTAATTAAGACGTGGTACATTTTTTTCTTTGGGTTCTGGAACAATATAATATGCATTATTATAGATTTTGGGAAGAAGCCAATGACCAAGTCATAGTCAAAGCTGAGTCAGAAGCAATTGAAGGTCAATCTCCATGAGTCATTGCCACATACGTACCCTTCTCTCTTCCTATGTAATCGTGAGAACATACTTTAATTTCCGAATTTAATCTATAATCATATTTCAATAGGAATAAAATAAAATAGTTTCAGATGATAACTGTAACAATTTGTTTGGATAACGTTAATTGTGTAAGTGACAGATAGAATATAATTATGCGTTAGTGGTCGGTTCAGAACAACTTACGAGGATGTAGTGGTTGTTTAATTTAAATAAATACATCCATCATGAAACTTAACATGTATTAGGTAAGATTTGCATAACACACTACAATAAAAACAGATTACTGTCACAGTTCACATGTGATAGAGATGTAAGTGTCACATCTTTTTATTAAATTTATATTTTTCTTTGATATTCATGTGATAGATTTTTTAAGTGTCATATAATTATGATATTTGTGTGACAGAAATTTTAAGTGTCATTTATTTATGACGTTTGTGTGACGGGTTTGTGAAATGTCACATAAATAAGGGACTTGTTTTTTAAATTGACAAAAAATGACGCGTTTTACTGATTAAAACGACACCGTTTTTATTATTTGTTTAGCACTTTTTAAATTCAAATTAAGACTTACACGATTTTTATTTCTTTTTTAAAATTGTTTTTAATAAAAACAAACTAAACGTTGTCGTTTTAACATTATAAAAAATCAAAAATAAAAAAAAACTATGTAAAAATATTAAGTGTATTCACGCTCACACAATTAGGTTTTGCTTCCCCCACTCCACTGACTCTCACTGGTTTGATTTTTCTTATTTTATCTTAGCTATTAATCTAAAAAAAAACAAATCAATTCTACTTTCAATTCGTGAAAGTGAGACTGAATTCAAAGTCAATCAAATTAAAAAATCTAACCCTAAAACTCAAAGCCGACACAGTCCACGCCATCAGCCAGCGACGTTACATCCATAAATTTGCAAATAACGGTGTTTTTATTAATATTACGGTCGTTCCGTAAACCACTATATTTTATTCTTTTTTTAAAACGAATTAACCTATATAGTTAAAAAAATCATTCTTCCAGAACATTTGACTCCCTTTTCGTGCTCGATTTTTTCTCATTTGTCGACTTCCCCTCTAAGGTATCCACACACATTTCAGTAATCTTTCCCTATGAGGTATCCACTATATTTCGTTCTAGTTTGATCATTGTTTGTGGTTTATAACGTATTTAGGTGGAAATCCTCTAATTAGGTTTCACTTTTTCAACTATGAATTTGCTTAGTTTAAATCGTCATTGCTTAAATACTTGGTTTTAGAAATTTGATATATAATAAGCTGAATTGGTGCATAAATATTTATACTTATCAGAGTTTGGACCTTTTGTCATTCTACAATCTTAATCCTTAAGAAAAACGAATATGGACCTTAACAGTTTTGCCAAAAAAGCGAAGGTTTTAAAGTGAACTTCTTCAAACTTGTGAATAGGAAAAACAGTGCAAAAATGGATGGTTTAATTTTCTAAAACTCTTATAAAGAAGCCCCCTTTGGAAGAGCCAACAATCCACTCCCAGATTGTTGGCTCCTCCAAATAAGTGGTCCCATGACGGTTGAGTGCACAGTTAGAATCAATCAGGCTCATGTGTGTGGAGTCAGGAGTGTATATAAGTGAAAATCTTCCCTTTTGCATACCAGCAGAACGTACCATAAATGTATAATCTTGCTACGATAGGGCGTGGAATAGATGACATTTTGGTTAGTGCATGGTGGACAAACATATAAGATTAATGTGGAAGTACGTAATTCTGCAGCAGCATATGTTTGCATTTGTTGAGCATCTGTTTTAGTTATAGCTTAAGACCTCACATGATACCACCAGGAGTGTTTGCGGTAAAGTTTGTTTGTGCAGAAGATTTCTTTTCATATAAATAAATATTGCTATGTAAAATGATACATACTCCATTAGCACAACACAAATGCGTGAAATTCATTGTGATGTGGATTCTGTTATAGCTAGTTAATGGTTAAAGCTAGCTAAGTTGGTGTGAATGAGAAATGGATGGAAAATGAAATGAAAGGAAAATGAAGTTCAAAGCAAAGTTCTTTTTCAAAGGAGCTTTGTACCACATCGGTGGTAGAAAGGGAAAGTTACGTGCTTATATTAGAAAATACTTTCTCTAACTCTTAAAGGGTTGAGAAGAGGGACTCTCCTTGCGTTGTTGTCATTGTTCAACTTGGATTTGGATTTGGTCAAATGAATTTTTTGGACCAAATTTATTTAATTTCAAATCTTTATTTTCTGAAAATATTTTTTTTATTTCCGCCGGAAAAAGATTAATTGGTAATTAATTTTCGCGGAATAAAAATTAAATTTCCCAAACGTTTTTTTCATTTTCCGAAAAGGCAAAGTGGCCTTTCCGAACAGGCACCTTCGAGGCTATATAAACTGAGGCAATGACTCGTTTTTAATACACTGAAAATAATTTCTTTCATTGAAATTATGCATTCTCTTTCACAAATAAAACTATCGAGTCTTACTGTGGTTCGTTGCCAACTTTGAGTTAAATCGAAGTCGGCGTTTGAAATCTGCTTCTCCCGGATAGATATTTTCGTTTTATCCTGAGAGGAAGTAATCCATAACCCCGAATACAGTGAGGGGATTAAATTCATTAAGGACACACAGTGAATTCTGTGGTCTCGGATATGTTTCTTACTTTCTGCATTATTCCTTTTCTCCAGTTTCTGATTTTTCCGTTTTCTGATTTTGAACACAGGAACAGATTCTTCTGACAAAATTAAAAATATGTATATTGTTAGCAAAGTTGATTTTTTTTCAAATCCAAAAAGCTCTTCGTACTTACAAATTACAATAGGTCGTCAAAGTTCAATGGTGTGGAAAAAAACATTTTAGCTGATATTTTACCAAGTAAAGATGGTGACCAGCAATTTTAGCTAAACAGGAAGTCAAAGATTGAATTCCTTGTCTTAGTACATTTCTCATCTTATCTAAGGGTCTTGCCCTAAACTGGTAAGCTAAATTTATATATACTAGTTTCTAGTTACATGCGTTGGGCGTGTATGCTTGATCATGTAGTTTATGGTTATGTAATATAATGTCGACATCATTAAAATAAAACTTAAATAAATAATTATACATAAAAGAATAAAGCTGAACAATCAAAGTTAAATTAAATACATGTAAATTTGACAATATACCTACTTGACCAAGTAATGTATTCAAAGGAAAGAAAACCATTTCTTGTCCGAAAACGTTCTTTCGCTATAATTTTATCATTCCTTTTATATTGTTCAAGTTAAAACTCAAAAATTATATGTATGCAGGGACGAAGCCAGCCAATTTTTTTCGAGAGGTTAATACTATATTATACAAATTTGTGGATGGCTGTTTTTGACAATTATTAATATAATAGTAATATTACAAAAAAAAATTGTTGAATCTATAGTCCCCAGTTGAGTGAAGGAGGCTTCGTCCCCTGTGTGTATATCCAAGCATTTCTTTATAAGCAAAAACTTTTTTCTCTCCAAAAAACGTCACCAAAATACAATTTGCAAAAGTTGATCAAAAACATACTATAAGTATAAGACTAGTATTTTCTTATGTCTCATTCAAGGACATGATAAAAGGCAATAGGACCAACCGTTTCAGACCCGGTTCATATCCACGTGTCGTCCCCAATTCCTGTGGCGTCAATTTTTTCTCTTTTCCCGTCGTTACTTTCTCAGATTCCGATCATTTCCCTTTCCCAATTCCTTGAAACAATGCCGGAGATCGCCGCTGTCTGTTTCTCCTCTTTCTCTTCCATTCCGCCGTGTTCCTCCAGTTTGTTTTTCCGTAAACTGCCGCTTTTTCCGAGTCGATCGTCGATCCAGTTCGTACGGAAGGCGTCCGGTTCAGCCGGTTTCCTTGGCGATGATGCACTTGGACCGTATCCTTGGGAATCTTCTTACTCCGATGATCATTGTATGTTCATTAATCTCTTGATACTTTTATTTTATAATTAAAAAAGCCAAAAAATACTTTTTTCCCCTTTTTTGTTTTGCTTATTGAAAAAAGGCCGTCCGTGCACTAAGCTCCCGCTATTCGTTTTGCTTATTAATGTTTTGAGATTTTTCTTCTTTACTGTTCAATTTAGCCTATGATGCATTCAATCAAAGCTAGTTGGATTGAGCTATATGGATTTTTTAAAATATGTTTGATCTGTTCAAGTCTATTTTGTTTCAATAATTAAGGCAAATTAGGCTTCACAACTAGAGGATCTGTAGATCTCACATTATAACCAAAATAGAAGAGATTATCAAACATCAGATATTGACATTTAGAAACAATAATTGAGCTTAGCTAGGTGGTGTCACATATAATGGTAAAAATGGCAGTTCGTTGCACTAAGCTCTCGCTATGCGCGGGGACCAGGGAAGGGTCGGACCACAAGGGTCTATTGTACGCAGTCTTGCACTGCATTTTTGCAAGAGGCGGTTTTCACGGCTTGAACCAATGACCTCCAGGTCACATGGCAGTAACTTTACCAGTTACGTCAAGACTCCCCTTTTATATATAATGGTAAATTTTAAAAAAATTAAGGCTTAACAGAGCATACAATTAGGATTTTGTTTTGATGTATGTGTTGAATTTAGCTCTTGTTTCCAGTAGGCAGACTCACTTGTTTAGGCTTTCATACCAATTAGTTGCTCAAAGTTCTTTTACCTATCCAAAAATAAAAAGATGCTAAAAGTTCATTCTTTGTTTATAGTTTTCCTTTTCAATTTTACTAAGCACTCAATCTTTCTTAGATTGATGTTTTCCTGTTGTGTAGTTTTGTTTTGTTTTTTGTGTGTAAAGACGTTTTATCAGGAAATTGTGTTGCTCTTTTATATCAGGAAGAATTGTACTTTTAGTAGTTTCTGTTAAAGAATGGATCTCGGACCTAACTCAACCCTAAAAACTAGCTCATGAGGGGAGGATTGCCCAGGGTCATTTAATGTTGGATTCCTTAGGTCATTCTTCAAGGGTGCTCAAGTCGAATGATATTCTTATATTCTCCTTTAAAAAAGGAGGTCGTATATTGGTTTTAGGTTCAATTCTCTCTGAGAAATATAGTTCATTGAAAAAGTTGTGTTAGCTATAATTCTTTCACGGATAGTGTCACGACCTCTAAACCTTTTAGAGATCGTGGTGGCACCTACACAATTCCCACCGGTAAGGCTGTTATCGGTCCGGATACTCCTGATAACCACTCGAGAATCGGATCGATACTCGGACCGAAAAGTTATCGGTCCGGATACGAGTACCAGCCATGGGTAGGGGTGTTCACCGGTCGAGCAGGACCGGGCAGGAATCGAAATTTTTACGGACCGATATTTTTTTTTTTTTGTTAAATGCAATTTATAAATTATAAATTTTTAAGAATTGTTAAATATGTTTGTTTTTTTTCCTTATCCTTCAATAAACTTTATTTCATTAATATGACTAACTTAAAGAAAATCACCAAATGTACTTGGTTCGTATACGAACTACTGAACTACTCATTAATTAAAGTTACACACCACATTTATATTTTCTATTTTCTATTTTCTATTTGAAATTTGGACATTCTGAAACTAGGGTGCCTGAGTTAAACCAGGACCAAGACCGAAATTACAGATTACTCGGACCGAATGATTTGCCCCAGTCCCCCACCACCCCAGCCCCATCCACCCGCCAGCCCGGACGTATTCATATATCAAATATAAGTTGTAAATTGATCAAACTTTATACGGTCATAACTTTGCGCTCGGACGTCCGTTTTACCTAAAAAAATTGATTTCGTATTTTTGAGGCGGGGTGGCCAAAGCTGCGTAAGCGGTTTGATTCCGCCGATTTCTCCAAAAACGTCCGTCTTGCCCCTCAATTTCTCTTTCCCCCAAATCGTTACGTTTTTCCCATTTTCAAATCTAAATATCTCGCGATGTACAAGAGATGTCAACGGAAAAATTGCGTGGCACGCGTCGAGAATGTCAATTTCGTGATTGGAAATTCAATTTTAAAAAAAAAACGGTCCATTCCGGTCCGGACCGAAAAACCGGAATCCACCATTTGTGAATGAGGACCGGACCGGTCGGTCCATTCGGTCGATTCGTCGGTTTTCCGATCGGTCTGTTTTGTACACCACAGCCATGGGGATCGGTCCAGAACTGGTAGAATACGATAACGAGGAAGGAGAAAGTAGTTGTAAATTGGTCAAACTTTAAATGGTCATAACTCTGCGCTCGGACGTCTGTTTCACCTAAAAAAATATGATTTCTCCGAAAACATCCGTCTTGCCAATCAATTTCACTTTTCCCCCAAATCGTTACTAATTTTCCCTTTTCTTCGCTAAAGATCTCGCGATATACAATAGATTTCAACGTCCAAATTTCGTGGTAATGTGTCCGAGAATGTCAATTTCAGTATTGAAAATTTAATTTTTAAAACAAATAAAAATAAAATTTCGGACTCCGGACCCGACCCGGCCAAAACCGGACGGGTACTTGGAATAAGGTATCGATCCGGTCGGATCTTGACTCGGCGAAACCTTATATATAGGTCTCGGTCGATTCGGTATGTCAATACCCGGACCGGACCGATAACAGCCCTACCCACCGGTAGGTGAACCATTTACGAATCATTTACATGATATAATATAAATAAAAGCGGAAGATAACAAGATACTGCATAATATATAAATGCGAAAAAGATATAAGTCTGAACACCGAACATCCCCCAAAGATTTAGTATGTGAATACAAGAGCACTAGAAAACAATATGAGTTTGAAATGGGCACGTAGGCTAAAACCGAATACTTAATCAAGATAAGTCTAACATGTCTCTCGAAATTGTAATAAAGATAGAGTAGTCCGGGGTACGCCGAAGGTAGCATCCTCACCCGGAAAGCTGGGAAGTCAACCACTCGGACTCAGCCACGCTGTCCCTCACTGGTAGAATGTACTGAATCTGCATTATGCAACAAGTGTAGTATGAGTGCGCAACGTACTCCCGTACACTTCATAGGTCGACAACGACGGAAGATGCAAATAGAGATAAATATCAAGTTAACGTCAAGTAATCCTATACTAACAATTCAATAATCCAGGCATTGCCACATGGTCCACAGAATGGTTCACAGAGTTCACATATTACCTTATTCAAGTAAGATTTCATAATTACTTAAGTCATCCAGTTCCAGAAGAGTTCAAAATAATAATCCAAGTATCAAATATCAGGTGCAATCCTTTCATGCCCAGGATCTAGTCAAATCATCAATAATCACTCCAACTACAAGTCCATCCACATATAACCAATGAAATGATATATATATATATATGTATGATGGGAATGCAATGCATATACCATGTACCTTTATCATCCTGTATACAATACGTCAAGTTTTTATTATGATTGTACACCCATGGGGACCTGCGAAGTCATATACCCAAATTTCCCATCGGAGCCCAGCTCTTGGCTGAATAATATATGTTGCATGCATGCAACCCTGCTCCGCGCGTATCATCGTCATCTCAGTGTTTCCATAATCTCAAGTGTTCTTACCTTCCTGATCCCGTGGACCCACAACACGTATCATACCACTCTAATATCAATATCATCAGAACCATGGGTGTATGAATGCAAATGACAATTTAAGGCAAGAATCATGATATAAGGAGATGCAACCAAGTATAAAGATGAATATCATATGCTTTTAAGATTACAACCACAATAATCCAATTACAATTAGATATCATATCAAAGCATGTGTGATAAATAAGCACAATGATAACAAGTATTGTGACAAGCCCAGTCAGAATCATCTTAAGATTGATTTCCCAAATCACACATTATCACAGTTCAACACCGGTACTCACTCAACCGTTCATCACAACTGGTTGAGTGGAACCCACAAACACACCCAATACCTCTCAATATTTATAACTAATTACGCACTTTTATCGAAGTCTTGTGAAAGCAAACTGTAGCCTACTTCTGGGCCGAACAAGAGCGCTACACAATCAAGCCTCGGTTACAGCCTTACCCTTCCGCTACACCTCGTGATAATGAAGTCTAATCACGTATATACTATTCATTAATATAAAACTTACACAACATAGAAGGACATACTCTTAGGTAATCATATCCTTAAGTTAATTGGAAAACTATACACATTTGAACCTTCAATTGAACAATATACAAAAAGCCCCAAATTTGAAACCCTAGAATTTCTCCCCAATTGGAATAGGTATCTATCATCAAATTAAACTCTACAACATGGTAATCTAACATATTCCAACACTAATTCATGATTATCAAAGTAATCTAATCCATAAACACCATTTAAATCAATAATATAACTTTCTTAATCTCATAAGAACTTACAACTCATCTTTTCCAACTTATAAACACATTATACCACCATTAAAGGACTTGGAAACATAAGATGAAATCACAAGGGAAGGAAATCTTTACCTCTGAAAACTCTCCCTTGGCGGCTCTAGGTTCGAGAATTTCTAATTTGGAAAAAGGATTCTGGCCTAGGGAATTAAATAGGACACTTGAACCAGTGATTCTGCCCCAGCAGAATCGACCCTGCTGGTGCGGATCCGCTGCCGCGAATAATTACCTCACTGGGGAGCAGTCACTTTATAACTCGCCTCAGCGCCATGGCGAACCCGATCCCTCAGAGGCGCACCCGCCCCTGCAGCAATTCCTTCCGCTAAGGCGGAAACTCAATAATTTCTCCAACTCCCGCTTCTGCGAGCCAACCTCCCGCCGAGGCGGACACGCACGAGCGAACAGAGGTGTTGCCGAGGCGGACACGAGACACCAGAATATGGTAACAAGTCTAACTTCAACTAAACATCTGAAACACTCCCGGGACCCCTCGGACACAAATTAGACATGCTCGAATATGGTAACAAGTCTAACTTCAACTAAACATCTGAAACACTCCCGGGACCCCTCGGACACAAATTAGACATGCTCGTTTAAGGTAAACAGTGCTACGGACTCACTCGTATCGTCGGATTTCCCATTTAACCGAGTTAAGACATACTTTTCTAAAGAATCGCCCGAAATAACCAAAAATCCAAATATTACAAATAAGGCCACAAAATACATCTGACTGTCTCATCAAGCAAACCAATGACTCGACTAAGTCATAAATGATCCTCTGGAGTTCCCGGAAGCGACGTAACACGAAAATGAACCCATCTACTCAAAAGTCAACCTTGAGTCAAACTATCCAACTCTAAAATTCTAGTTTTGGGTTTTTCCCCGAAACTCCTATAAATGGACCTCGAGATCTGTGTCACTCATCCCCGCTGATCATAAACCCCACATAGAGATCAAGAAAGGGTAAAATAGACAATTAAGGGTCTTTAGCTAAAAACGACCAGACGGGTGATAGTGACCTTGAAGCACTAGTATGTCAATAGGTGTTTTGTACAGTTTTGGAATGTGGATTTTGTGACAATACACCCTTATTGTGAGGAAGCTAAAGTGGAGCTTAGTTTGAAATGCTTCGAGAATGGCTCTCAAAAAATCCTTACGTGCAATGTGTTGCGTGCTAAGTTGCGCAAACAAGTTTGTTAAACATTTTAATCAGATTTCATAATCAGAAAATCCTAATACAGTTCAAGACAATGATACTGTGGCTGATGCTATTATTTACATCTTTGTCAAGTCTTTTTTGAGCACACCATTTTACACAGTGATTACCTGAATAATGGAATTCCTATTGGAAAAAAATAAAATATCTTGTCATACAAGAAATGCATAGCTAATTGTAGGAGAGAATGAAGCTACTTAAAATTTGGAGCCCCTCCAAACTTGAAACTTAGCATATATACAAGAGGCTTCTAGAATGCTTCAAACTTTTGGAGCTCACACATCTGACCTTCTCGAAGATTGGATAGTTTTTTATTTGTTACGGACGTTTTATTGTTTTTTTTAGATGAAAGAGAACAGGTGAGGAATCTATGTTACGATCAGTTTGGGACAGAAAAGTTCCATGTGTATCATGTCACGTTTGGTCCAGTGACTCCAACACTTTCCTGAAACATCAACATGCTTTCATTGGTTTGTGTGCAAGTTTCTTGTTCTATGGCAGGTCATATATTTGATGAATCTTCTCTCCCTCCCTCTCTCTGGTAAATAAGTAGACAAAAATTAAACTCTGAAAAGATGTATGTCCACTTATGTATGATGCATACTTCTGACTCCAAAGGTCCCCTCACATAGACTCGAATGAAACATTTACTTTTGGTTTGATATTTTACAGGAGTTTATTTCTTTTTTAATTTTCTTCCTTTTTGCTGTGTGTGGAATGCCCATTTTATATAGATATAGTTCATCATTTAACCAGGATATGTCTTCACTTTTATAATCACTTGGTTGTCATAGTCGTTTTAACTTCTTTCTTTTTCGAATTTAATTATTTGATTTTTGAAACTTTCCCTGCTATTTACAGCTGTACAGTGGGTACAGGAGGAGAAAATCACACTGTTCACTGCTGATGGACTCATTCAAATTGGGGGCAACATAGTCGAGCGAAAAATGTCTTCATTTGATGTATGCTTATTTTTCCCCCATTTTGGGAGGAAACATTAGTTCTGTCCATGTTTTATCTCGCCATTCTGAAAAAAGGCATAAGTGGATATTCATTCCTCTATTTTCTTGTAGCGAATATAGCTCATTCATTAAATCTCGAAACACTGTTAGGTGTACTAATTTATTCGAGTTTGGAAGATACACAATATACTGGTAAAAATTGATCAAGTCTGCAGTACTTAGAAGTTTATGAGACACGTTGCAGAATATCTACTTGTCATTCTCCTTGCTCCCCTCTTCCCATACTCATCTGCTCTGTTTAACAAGGCCAATTTCTTTTGCAATTGATTATGCACATCTTGTCTGATGTTTTACTTTGAGATGCAGAAGAAGCAGGGAAAATTGAAAGTGTCTCCGAGATTACAACGATTTCGCGAGAGCAGTTACATGGATCCAAATCAAAGCCTCTGTTTGGGTGCTCTCTTTGACATCGCAGCGACTAATGTAAAGCTTCTGCTACTTGTCGACTTCTAATGTTCAATATTTCATTTCATCTTAATGGGATTTGGAATTGGTGAATATTCCAGGGCCTTGACATGGGCAGGAAACTATGCATAATTGGTTTTTGCCGTTCTATAGAGATGTTGAGTGACGTTGTGGAAGACACTGTTCTGGAGCACGGTGGAGAGGTATGTCCGCTTATATCACGTCTCTTTTTTGGTTCTGATCCTTTCATGGACCATTATGTTTGCTGTTGCATGACAAGCCCGAGCTTGCCTTGCTCTGTTTCTTTGTGAATTCATTGCATTTCTGATCATCTCGTAAGATCTTTCTATCCGCCTGCGTTTGTACATCTTGGCCTACAGTCCTATTGTAGGCTTATAGGTCAACTTAGTTAGGCCTCAGATATCATTAGCAATCAATTACCCAAGTCAAAAACTATAGTTCTATTTTGTTTATCAATTGGACTTATAAGTATAGGTGTCTAACGGGCTGAACCGGTCCGGACCGGTAGCCCCTTACCGGGTTTAACCGGTTCGGACGATTCAAGACCAACCGTCGATTCGTTACGGATTCAGTCGGCCCGTGCGGTTCGGGTCGAGAACCAGTCCTCTGGTCCGGTTTCTATTTTTTTTTTATTTCTAGTATTTATTTTCTATAATATAAACTAAATTCAATTTAAATATGTAATATAATAATATAATATATAATTTAGTTGTATATATTAAAATTGAAACTTTAAAGTTAACTTTTTATTTTATAGTTTATAACTTTATACTTTATAGTTTATAACTTTATATTGTAAATTTGTAATTATACTTTTATTAATTTATTAGATTAGTAGATATAAGTTAACAAATAAGTAATATGATTAACAACTAAATAGATAGTAAAATTAAAATTAATGATAAGATGTAAACTTTTGAACTTTCATAACGTTAATAAGAGTACATAATGAAGTAATAATAATTTTATTTACATATTATGCATCCTTGCAAGTTCTTCGTAATCTATAGGTTGATTGAATTGGTTATGCTCCATAGCCTCTAAATCGAGTATTAATTCGATCCAGCCTCGCTCCGCCTTCCAAAATATTGTTTATTTCTTCATCTTAGGAGAATTAACGCGTCTCACATCCTTGATTTCTTCTCTACGATCCGATCCAATCCCAGCGGACTAACACTTCTAATGTGCTTCCACCCAATGAGTGGCGTGTGTCTCCTATTTGATCTCGTGCTTGGCTAAATGCACTTTGAAGCCACCGTTGAGATCGACACATTAAGAACATCTCGTGCCATTTGCAATCAGGAATTGTCTTTTGTTATCCTACCACCATTGTAAAGGGTCAAAAATTTTCTTCGGCTCCGCTGGCTTTTGCAAATAAAATTGCATCTCATCGCAAGATCGGCTTGTGGTTGGTTGTGTTGTAAAAGTGCTCCATATGTCTAAAGATTCTTCTTCATCGTCATCAGCATTGAATCCTGCATGTGTAGACACAGAACCAGAACTAGAAGGAATATTAGTAGCAGAGTTGGTGTTATCATGTAATGTAGCATAATATTCATATAATATAGTTAAATTAGTATCAAGTTTACTTATGCAATCAAATGAAGATGGAGTTTCTGTTCCACCTATTTCCATATAAGTATATAAACTAAATATTAGATTATGACAATCTACTTTTTTAATAGAAGGATTTAAGACTGCACCAATACAATAAACATCAGGAATAGGGAAAAAATATTTTTTAAACTTTTCAAACATAAATGTAACTGCATCTTTATATTTCACATTTGATTTTAAACCATAAAGTAAATATGAAATTTCAGCTATATGAGCTAAAGCATTACAAACTGTTGGGTAATAAGATCCTGAAAATTCAACAGTTGCAGTGTAAAATTTACGTAAAATTTTTAAAAGTTCACCAATTGATTTCCAATGTTCGTCGGTTAACATATATATCACGTTCTTACAATGCGCATTTGCAACATGTGTTATGAGGTCTTTATACTTATAACATTCTTTTAAAAATAAATAAGTATAATTCCACCGTGTAATAATCTCTTCTGGCATGAATTTAGGTCTCAAATTAAATTGTTTACTTTTTTCTTTAAATTCTATAATTCTATTTTTCCTATTATTACCTGAATAACTCCAATGACTCTTTTGACAAGTTTTATTTGGTGAAAATAAATCAAGACCACTTTTAACAATTAAATTATAAATATGACAAGCACAACGAACATGAAATATATCGGGAAGTGGTGGTTGTACTTCGCTTAAAAGATCTCTGACAGATATTATTAGATGCATTATCGAATGATACACAAAGTATTTTATTATAAAGATTATATTTTGGGCATAAAAACAAATAGTTTAAACTTATATATTTTTGGTATGACTTTGATCCTCGTCATACGCAAAAGCAATAATACGTTTTCCATTCTAAAATTTTCATCAATCGATGACAAGTAATTGTTAAATAATCATAACAGTTGTCGTATTCGATATGCAAGTAAAACTAACATGGCATGGAAGGTTAGCAAACAAATATTGCAAGAAAATAACATAATCATTATGAAGTCTAAAAATATCGGTTCTAGTAGTACTACGAGGAACACCTTTAAAAAAAGGATTATATACTTTTTGAATATATGTAATTAAATATGAAGAACAAGCAAAAGAAAAAGGTAAACAACCTCACAATCATTTTTGCTAATTGATGCGATCTTTTTTGGATCGTACTTAGCCAACCAGGTTAATGGATTAAGTTGTTGTTGGCCGGGTTCTAAATCGAGAGCGACATCCCGTTGTGTCGTATGATCGTGTTTTATATGTCTACCTATAGTGTCCGTCCCCGTCACCACCCCATGCTTATGTTTATAAGTTCTCCCACAAATATTACATTTAACTCTATCAGTACCCACAACTTTATCATAAAAGAGTCACACTTTACTCCTTTTTTTTCTTGCTACTGGTCCTGATAAAGGAGGTCTACGACTACGACTACGACTACCACTAGCAGTACCAACATTGACAGAAGGAACACTAGTAGGTGTAGGAGGTTCTTGTTCTTGTTCTTGTTCTTCAAGTTCATCAATATCATCTAATTGAACGTTATCATATTCATTATCTTCTATTCCAAAATCTTCTTGCATTTGATCATAATCTATTTTTGATTAGATGATGAAGAACCTACAGATTTTTTACCCCTTGAACTAGATTTACGGCGCAGTCCCGACGCAATTCCCCTTAGTAAAGACATTATAAAATATTTAAATAATCAACAAATAAATATGATAATTTAATAAAATAATTAGAGAATGAAACGAGTGTACCAAACTTCGGGATTCAGAATTCAATTGAAACTCGAAGCTCGAAGTCTTGCGTCTTGCTACTTTGAATTTGAAAACTAATAATAATAATAACTTGAAAATTGATAATAAAGATGATTAAGAGAGTATGAGAAATTGAGAATAAGAGAATTGAGAGAAATGTTGTGTGATAAAAATGAAGAAAATGTAGAGAATTTATAGATTTTTTAAAGGGTAAAACTGTAATTAAAACAAATAAATAAACAAAACAAAACAAAAAAAAAATAGGGCACCCCCCCTGCCCCCCCCCCCCCCTCCCAAGTCCAAGTGTCCAACGGTAACAATACCGTTTGGGCGAAATTTTTAATTTTTTTTTTTTTTTTTTTGTTACCGGTCCGGTTAACCGGTAATGGAACCGGTTTTCCGTTACCGGGCCTTACCGGGTTTTTTCATAACCCGTGCGGGTTGGGGTTGGGGGCCAATCCAACCCCCAACCCGGTATGCCCTTACCGGTCCGGGCCGGTCCGGTTTGGCTACCGGGTCAACCGGTCCGGTTCCGGGTCAACCCGGACCGGTAGACAAGTATACTTATAAGTCATGCTTTTCTTATCTGGTTGGGTTGGTGACTCTTTCTAATGAAAAAATAATTGAAAAGAGACGGCCAGCAGGGCTTTGGTCTTGGTAATGCAGCTTGTGATGTGTGAGTTAGGCGCACTTCACTGGTTCGAACCCTACCTCAGACAAAAGTCTGGTATGTAAGTGGAGAAGGGTAGAGGGGCGACCCATTATCCACCGAGTTTCAAACCGTGCTCAAATAACCCTCCGGATTTCTCACTTACAAAAAAAATAAAAAGCTACGTGGAGTATTCTAATTATACTTGTAAGTTGCAGCTATGGTTGTTATTCCTCATTTAATGAGGTCAGTGGCCTTGTTTACTTAAATTAGGTAAGAATGGTTTAGTGTGTTAGATTTTATTGGGTGGCATATTTCCAAGAAACTAATGGGAGTACATCCAGATAGAAAATTCAATTGGAGATCATATCTAATTTTTCTTTTTGTTGGTATAACTCCTGAGGAAGTCCAAATAAGATACCAACCAGGCCAAAAAATAGGGGATAACAGAAGCTACAGTAGAAGCTATTAAGACCAATCTTTCTTTCTTCCGGATGACCACTAAAGTATATTCTAATACTTGCTGTAACCTATGATAAAGGCATTAGTATGGTTAACTATCAAGCCAGGTAATTCTTGAAACAGAAAACATGGGACTTTAAGACATTTCCTTTAAACTAATAAAAAGACTCACCTCCACACCTCGGCAAATAATCTTTTCATGCTACAGATTGTCTCGGCCGAGAAAGCCAGCAAGGACAATTTTCAGGAAAAGCTAACCATGACAGTTGCTGTGCCGCTACTTTGGGGGGTTCCTCCTGCGTCTGAAACAATCCACCTTGCAGTTCGAAATGGTGGAGGCATTGTAGATAAAGTTTACTGGCGATGGGACTTCCTGTAGATAAATATCTAAGCTCCGTGGCCTTTATTTGTGCATTTGTAAATATTGTTGTTATTCTTCTGTACAAAATTGGAATATGTGGCTTAACATGTGTACACTGGATGTTAAAAGAAGTACATCCATCATTCTGAATTGTAAAGTGGCCACCTCAAGATGACAAATTACCTGTCAATAAAAATTTAAGTTGAATTACTTTGGATATCTGACATGTTCATCAATTGCGAGCCAGTTCACATATTTCCGTCACCATAAACATTAGCCTACTGCCAAAAAGACAGTTTAAGAAGTTTTTCTCAACTATTATGTAATGGTTCTCTTTGTATATACAAGATTAGCAATCCCACAATTCAGAAACATTACAAAGAAGGTGCTACTTAATATTCTCCATATTAAGAAATTCAACTATAAAAATGTTCTTTTGTCTATTTGAGTGATAACTAATTAGGGGATCCGGCATAACTCGTGGGATATGCTACGAAAATATAAACTTATGCCCCAAAAATTGTTTGTCTTGAGGACAAAAATTAAAGACTAGCCCAAAACAGGGTCAAAAGTGCAAATAACTGCTGTCAGTCATTCTCATTCATGGATATAAGCGACCATAGCATGATCCAACTGATAAAGAGCCTTTTAGTTTGCAAATCAAAAAAACTTAGCAATTGAGAAGCCCTAGCATCTCTAGAGAAGACGAAGAAGAAGTCCAATCCCCATGAGGGAAAACTAGCAAATAGTTCTGCTCCAAAGATACACAAGGCAAAAGGTCAATAGAAGAAGAAGAAATCCATTGCAAACACAAAAAGGGCTAGTCTTTTTAGTCAAATTATTATTACCAATAGACAAGATGTCACCCAAAAGTTTAATCACATCTCCAAAGGGAAGAGCATTGTGGAGCCGTCAAATAATTATTATAATAATACAGAGCAGCCTGATGTTGTTCAGGCCATGGGAATCCAATTTCATGAGGACGTAATTATGGAGATTCTCAGCAGATTATCCGTGCGGTATCTTGTTCAAATTTAAATGTGTTTCGAAATTCAGGAAGGCATTAATCACTGATCCTTACTTTACGAAGAAGCATCTCAATCATGCCAAGAATGATCAAGATTCTCAAAAACTTCTTATTTACCAACTTCTCCTTAAGGATGGTATATCTTCCATGTATTGTTCTTTATTGTCGGTTCAACTGGTTGAGAATGTACAATAACTTGATTGCCCTTCAAGCTCAACAAGCAAGTCTATTGTACTTGCAATGCTTAGCTATTATCCTTGTTATTGATAGTAAACGCTTCATACTTATGCTGTGGAGCCCCTCCACAAGAGAATCAATAGTACTTCCTGAACCAGAATTTCCACTGCGGGGTAAGTTTTGTGGGAATGGGTTATGACTCAACTAGTGGTGACTATAAGATCCTAAAAATTTGCAATGGCATAGATGGTAGCGAAGAACCTGGTGAAATACTCGCGTTGAGAAGTGGTTCCTGGAAAAATATTGATAAACATCCTCGTGGAATTAGTAGTCGGCCGTGTGGTATGGGTTCCGCTTTGGCATTTGTAAACGATGCATTTCATTGGATCTGTATGTCTGTAAATTATTCTGAGGTTTCAAGAACTTATTCTCTGGTTTCATTTGGTATTTCAAATGAAGTGTACAGAGAGATACCGTTACCAGAGCAAATATTACTCTTGATGGGCAACTTCTATGTTGGTGTTTCAGTATTGGACGGAATGCTTTGTGCTCATTCTACTTATGGGCGCACTTTTGAGTTATGGGTATTGAAAGATTATGGTGTCAAGGAATCTTGGAATCCATTGTTTATTATAAATGATTCGCGAATTTGTGAAGCCTTACCGAAATATTGGTTTGCGGATGGTGAAGTGCTATTCTGGTCCATATATTTGTGGGGTGATGGGCCGCATTCATTTAGGACATCCAGAGGGCCATTTGGAGCATGTGATGCCATTCAGGATGGATTTGCTTTTACAGAAAGTTTGATCTCTCCAAAATCACTTATTTAGTGTTTGCTTATGTATGATCGAGGAACTCTTCCAGTTACAATGTTACAACCTTTTACTCTCTATTGCTCACCAGCTTTTAAGTTTCAAAATTTATTACCAAAACTGTCAGCTTGCTTATTTCAGTTTCTGAGAGAATCAACTAGAGCGATTTCATTGCAAAAAAAAAACTTTTATTTTTTTACTCAAAAAATAAAAGGCACTACAAACGCCTCATTCTCTTCTTATTAGCATTGCCAAGTAATATTATAAACTCATGTTTTACTGATAAGAATTATGAATACTTCTCTAACCTGTTGTTTCAACGTTATCGATCCTTCCTCCATTACAGATTTAAAGACATATCTCCGACATTTCTGCCATCTGTCCTGGAACCTTCTCTAACGTCTCCTCTTGAAAATATTCTGCCAAAAGGTAGACCTCATACAATAATTGTCCTAGCTCTGCCATATCTTTTGTTTCATTTCTTTGGAACAATCCACCAAAAACTATGCGACCTTCTTCACTTTGTGCAGCTCAATGAACAACCCAAATTCCTGAAAATAACAATCTAGACATTTAGGTGAAAGAAACATGTTGAAATTGCAGGATAAAATGAGAAGGAAGGGTATGGAATGAAGGAAAGATCATTAAAATTGAAGAGGCAGTTGGGGAGTTGCAGAGAATGGAGTTACCGGTGAAACCAAGGAGAGTAATATAAAGGCAGCCCGTTGTACAAAGCATCCCGCGTTAGGTCCAGAGAAGGGCACCACACCCTAGTGCGATAATTGGTGGCTGCTGAGTAATATGACAAAAAAATCCCTACTTATAATTTGAGGAATTTAAAAAAATGGGGGAAGTTGGTAGTAGGTGAGCAAAACATATACAAAATAGTATGTATTGTATATATATAATCTGGTTTACAGCTGCATATAATTGATGTATGCCTTCTGTTTCCTTACTGTGAACTCTTGCTTCTTTCGTTGTCCTATTGTTGACTTCTTAACATTCTATTTTCTCTTTTCAATTCTAATGAAATGAAGGTTCCTACCATAGATTTCTGCAAGCCAGAGTTAAAACCAGGCACTGTACAGTGGGACTTCACAAAATTTCAAGTTCTTCAAGCCTTGCAAGAGTATGGTTGCTTTGAAGCAATATATGATAAGCTTCCAAATGAAATTCGACAAGCCATGTTTAGTTGTTCAAAAGAATTTTTTTATTTTCCATTGGAGACCAAACAGAAAAACTTCTCAAAGAAACCATTTAGTGGTTACTTAGGGCAGCTTCCAACACAACCGTTGTATGAGAGTGTATGCATTGATGACTTGCTCCAACCTGGAAGTGTTGAAACCGTTGCCACTATCTTCTGGCCTGATAGAAATCCTGATTTTTGGTATGTTACTTCTTTTAACATTTTCCATTATCTGATTTAGTATTGGTTGTTTTCCTTTCCATTTCTGGTAAATCTTTAAGTGCGATTGTGTGTTGAATGTTTTTTTCCTTGTCCTTTTTCTTTGGGTGGGAAAAGCCTGTAAGGATTCAGGTTTAGGGTGTGTTTGATACGAAGCAAAATGTTTTTCTGGAAAATAAGTGGTTTTCATACTTATATTTTTGTTTATTTAAATCGATTTCCCAGTAGCCGCTGGGTATTTCATTGATCTTCTAAAATCAGCAACCAGAACCTTACAAAGAGGTAGATATAGTATCGATGCCTCCAAATTTCAACTGCATAAACAAACGAAAACCTAATATACAGTGGTTTTATATAACAAAGCCTATACGCAGTTAGTTATTACTTGGCTTTAATAAAAAATATTCACCAAAAGTTATGCTTCATATGCTTGAATCTTAACGAGGGCATTTGTATTCCGTCCATTCTGTACGGGCCTCTCGCACTCTGAGGTATATCTTCACGGGAGAAGAAGATGTGATCTTGATTGTTGATGCTCCACTTGGCCAAGGCATCAGCGACTTGGTTGGCCTCCTGATAACAGTGTTGGAATCGGCATTCAATTCTTTGTGCTAGCTTCTGAGCTTGAAGGATAGTTTCTATCAAGTGCCAAGGAGGTACGGTCTTGCCCTTAAGCATGTTTATAATCAATAGAGAATCCCTTCTAAAATGAGTTAAACGATGCCATTTTGAGTACACCATTTCAGCCCCTGTAATGCAGCTTTAGCTTCAGCAGCATTGCTACTAATATTGCCCAAAGGTGAAGCAAAAGCCATGATTAAGTTTCCCTTTGCATCTCTACAAATACCCCCTGCTCCAGCTGATCCATCCAACATTTTTGCTACCATCTATATTAAGTTTGAACCAAGGCCATTCTGGTTTGCTCCATTTAACCGTAATGCAATCAATCTTTGGAGTCATTCATGATCTGAGCGCATATATTAAACCAATCCGCCCTCCCCCCCCCCCCCCCCAGTTCTTATCAGGTTTAACCTTGGTCAAGATCCACTTTAAGTGAGAAGAATTTGATACCTTATCCTCTTCAAAAAGCACTTGGTGTTGCATACCTTTCTGCACATCTAGCTTTCCAAAATTTAATGGATGGAATTCATAGGTTTCAGGCTCCACCATTTCTTCAAGTAAGCTCTGATGAGAATATTCTCCCATCTAATTCCAAGAGGACTACCATAAAATTTCCAGATATTACAAGCTATGTCTCCAGCCATAAAAGAGTGATGAATAGTCTCCCTTTGAGAGATTCTGCAACAGAAGCATCTAGACACCAAATTTTGTTTAAACTTACAGAAAATACTTATTTTCTTGTGTTTGGTGCGTAATTAAGTGAAAAGTATTATTCAAACAACATTTGTATATAATCTAGCAAATACTATGAGAGTTGAGGGGTGTGGGGGTGGTAGGATGGGGGCTATGGGGGTGGAGAGGAGACGATCAATGTGGGATGTGGAATTTTTTTCCAGAAAAGTCATTTTCCTCATTTTTAAAGAACTTGTTTTCCTAAAGAAAATGTTTTCCAAAAGTTTTGACCAACCAAGCGTGAAAAATTTGAAAAACATTTTTCAGAATGTTTCTTTCATTCCAAACACCCTTTGTTTTTCGTTAAATGATAAATCTATTTTTTGTCTCACATAACAAATTAGTTATGTGACTCTTATTGCTTGACAAGTGGACTCATGTGCCCCTACTTGCTTGTTTTAACCATATTTCTAAATTTAATAATTTGCAGCAATGTGGTAAAGTCCTACTCAAAGCCACTTGTGGAATTGGATGAGATGGTGAAAAGGATGGTTTTGGAGAGTCTAGGTTTAAGAAATTACATTGATGAATTCTTGGATCTCAACTCTTTCGTTTTGTGATTAACCAATTACAAGGCAGCTAAAAGTGAAGATGGGAATAAACCTGGAATTGGTGACCATACAGATGGTAACTTCTTAACCATAATATCCCAAAATCAAGTAAATGGATTGCAGGTTCTCAAGAAAAATGGAGAGTGGAATTAATATTTCACCAAATTCGTTCGTTGTTTTATCAGGGGATTTCTTCATGGTAAGAGTTACTTTACTGTTATTACTTCGGTATTTTCCTTTTCAAATTGCTTTAATATGCGTTACTTGAGCCAAGGGCCTTTCGGAAACAATCTCTCAGACCCCAACTGTGGATTACTATGTATATTTACTTTGTTGTAGAAAAAAGAAGGGGTGGGGAGGAAGGAAATTGAAAGAAATCTTGGTTTGTTGGAATTACATGATTCTTCATGCAAAAATAGGAAATGAAAGCAGAAATTCTCATAAGATTTTGTGCTAATTGTGTCATTTCATCCAAGTTTTCATGTGTTCTATCAAAAAATAAATTAATGACGTTTTTAGTTTGTATATTCTCGCTTGCCCTCTTCTTATACATCAGTTTGCATTAGTAGATTCTAATGGACTTCCCTAATTGTAAAGTCACATGGTATTTTTTTTTAATCGAATTCCCAGTAGCCCCTGGGTATTTCATTGATCTTCCAAATCCGCAACCAGAACCTTACAAAGAGGTGGATATATCATCCATACCTCCAAATATCAACTGCATAAACAAAAGAAAACCTACTAGAGTAGTTTTATATTACAAAGTCCATACACAATTAGTTATTTACTAGGCTTTAATAAAAAATATCCATCAAAAGTTATGCTTCCTATGCTTGAATCTTAACGAAGGCATTTGTAATTGATCCATCCTGTACAGTCCTCTCGTACTCCGAGGTATATCTTCAAGGGAGAAGAAGTTATGATCTTGATTGTTGATGCTCCACTTGGCCAAGGCATCAGCGACTTGGTTGGCCTCCTGATAAACAGTGTTGGAATCAGCATTCAATTCTTTGTGCTAGCTTCTGAGCTTCTAATTCTTTGGATTTAATTGACATTCTCTCCTTAGTTGAGAATCATTTAGTTCCTTTAATTAACTTTTAGAGGAAATAAAGTCATGATTTTTAGATGCTTAAATTAAGCAAATTATTAAGCATGATAACTCATACACAAAGTCAAAGTTTAAGTTTTGCAGCCTTAAGTAAAACTGTATGGTTAGTAAGTTGGAGGCAGATCTAGAATTTTGGGTGAAGTTAGTGCATGGTATACTAGAGCACTCACTACTATAGAGTTGTGGGATAAGTGTAAGTATATAATTTCTTCAAAGTAATGTAATTGATACTATTCCTGGGAACATGTTATTAATAATCACGAAGCTCTTTGTCTTAGACAAGGGTGGAGCTAGCCTATGAGTTACGGGTTCACGTGAAATCAGTAACTTTTATTTAGACTTTATAAATGTATTAAAAGATAACTAAATATCTATAAGTATTTGATTGTAAACCAAATTGTTATTGTATATTAACTTGAGATAGTTGTACGAATCAATAATCTTGAAATCCTGAATCTGCATCCAGTCTTAGATATCACAAGTCGTAGTAGTAAAACTAGTTCTAAAAGAATTATACAAATTTATACAGGCATGGAAAAATGGCCGATTACATTCTCCTCTCCATAGGGTAACAATGGCCGGAGATAGTGATAGGTTCTCCATTCAGTTATTTGCAGACCCAAAACCAGATTGCACCATAAAGGCCCTAAAAGAACTTGTGGATGAAGAACACCCTTTACTCTTCGAGCCATTCAACATTCTTGGATATTTTGAGTTTTTTGGGACAGATGCTGGTCGGGAAGCTGGCGCCAATGTTCTCAAGGTTTATTGTGGTGTTTGAATTGTTGCAATTCTTAAGCTTCAGCTTCCCATATTTTAGGTCCATATTAGTCATAACTTTATGTGTATGTTACAAGGTTATTTTGTTTGTTGTAACTCGTAATAGTAAATGTATTATGCTTTTGATGAGGCTCTATTTTGCTAGTTTGATTTGTGATCTGATGGAGAATGAACAATCCTTTGCCAAAATATCACTTCTTGATAAACAAAATGAAGGGGTCAAATGGCTCTTAACTATATCTTTCTTGTATTCCCTCAAAGATTGGCATAGAGTTGCTAATTAATTCGACTTTATATAAGTTCAGCAGTGCCTCTTGGACCCTCTTTTGCTTGTGCTATCTAAAAACTTCAAGAAATTGTTCAAGTAATGAGTCATATGACAAGTAGCTTAAGAGATTTTTGTGAGAGATTGGTACCTACATTTTTTTTTGTAAATAATAAGAGTAATGAAGGTTCCGGCTCTTCCTCGAACCCCGCGCATAGCGAGAGTTTAGTGCACCGGACTGTCTTTTTTTTTAATAAGAGTAATGAAGGTAGTATTAATTTATACATTTCGGCCCCTTTGTCTTTTCAGATGCAAATTGCAAAGTTTGAAAATTCTACGGGCTCCTTCGCCCTGGAAAATTATATAAAATACTCCATCTATTTCATTTTATACGGAGTTAGATTTGACTTACATGAATTTAAGAAATTAAGGAAGATCTCTGATATTTAAGCAAATTATTTGCTAATGACTAAAATTATTCTTTTAAATGAGTTGTGGTGAGAGTTTCAGATGTCTTTTCATTTTCTCATTCCTTTAGAGAAGAATGAATAACTCATATCCTTTTTCTTCAAATACTTTGTCCTCGTTAAAACATAATAATAACTTTTAACAATAAAAAAGTAAAAAACCTTAACTGAACATTGAACTTGCAATATTTTTAGCATATGTTTATTGTTATTATCCAATTTGATTTCTATTGGTGGAAAAATATTTTTTCATCATAGTCTCTCCTCTAATTTTATACATTTATGATTTATCTAAGCCACAATTCATCAAAGTTTAAACAAATAGTCAACTACCACATAGTTGGTGAAAGGAAAGACAACCACCCCATAGTATGTCAAAGTGAAGTGACATCTAACAACCATTTCCATGGTGGGTTGAAAAGGCTTAAGTTACTAATAATTCAATGACCTTTCAACAAATAGGTGCCATTCTTGATGCAAGTTGTACAATATCTTCTATGAAACAAGCCAAAATGCATCACATACTCCCACCAACTTCAACCAATTTTTTTTCCTTACAAAATCATAGAAGCAGCCAATGCACTGCGTACACGCCCAAAAATAGAAGCAAATGTACTTTCATGGTTGGTCACATAATATTCAAAGGATCATCCTAAGGTAGGAATGGTGTGACAGACCGATGAAGAGTATGAAGATTGTTTTTTAGTTGCTATCCGGTATAAGTGTTAGGGTTCCGAAGAAATTTGATTCGGCACGCTCTCTAATAAATGCAACTTCATACTCATAAATTCAAACTCGAGACATCTAATTAAGGATAAAGAATAACCATTCAATCACAATCCTTATAATGGGTTACAGTTTTGACAACTTATGCATTTGTAATTCAATTAAAATAAATATGATCCATTCATTTAAATTGAATTTCTAAAAAAAAAAATTGAAATTAAGGTCGAAAAAGTTGTTGAAGTTAAAGTAATAAAGCTAAAATTTTGTGAATGGGTAAAACAATATACCTTCAAACAAATATAAAGCTCATCATTTGAATATACTCGTGACCAAAAAGAATGATATCAAACGTGCCTATCTATAGAATTTTCAAGAATTTTAATTGTTAACTATTTAAATTTTGAATTTCAATGTGTTCTTTTTCTTTTTACTTTTTAGCTATTCTTAATATTAACTTAAAGCTCAAATAAAAATAACCTTTTAAATATATTTTTTGATGAAATATATTCATACCAAATTATCCAAGAAAAATACTTATTTTAGAGAATGAATGTGTTTGACCAAGCTTTTTGAGAAGAAATAAGTATTTCAACCCGTCTTTCAATTCTTAGACAGACTTTGAAGAGCAACTTCTCCCAAAAATAAATGCGTATAATTTTTTTTAAGAACATATTTACCCATACAAAACAAATTCCTTTGCCAAATTAATTATTAATAAAAATATTTCATAATTTGACACATAAAAGTAATTTTGGAAAATATTGATCAAATTAAACTAGCACAAAAATACTCTCACAAATAATTTAGCAAAACACAAATTACTATCCCCCAAAATATTTTCTCAAAAAGTACTTTTAATTAAGGAAATCTCAAAATAAATTAATTTCGATAACTCGGCCAAACAGATGTTACATAAATTGAAACGAATAACTTACTCCCTTCGTTCATTTTTACTTGTCGTTAAAATTAAGGGTGGCGATGGTCGGGGTCGTGACCAATGTCACAGACGGGAGGGTCGGGAAGCGGCTCGCGGATTAGCGGATCGGAAGATGTCCGCCCGCCCCACATCCCGCCGGAAGATGGGCCGATATTTGAGGGGACATGATGGGTCGGGTCGGGTTGCGGGATTTGGAGTTTTTTTTAGACTCAATTTAAAAAAAAATGTATTTAAACACTTAAATATAGTTGAACAAGATAGTGTAATAAAAATATCCTAAGGTCGTTTTTGTGCCTCTTATACTATTTAATAGAAATATAATTTTTTTGTAATACAAGTTCAAAATGTCAACTTTGTTTCGTTGTTCAAAAGTTGCAATCACATAGTAAAATTGATAGTAAAAATTACATAGTTAACCATACTTTTTCTAATTTTCGCACAATGTCTTGAGGATATTCGGTTGGAATTGGAATTTGTTGGTCAAATTGTACGACGTCGCTTATTGCTCCCTCGTACAAGCTTTCGTTATAGTTGTAATCATCTTCTTCGTTGATCTCCGGTTGACCGCACCTTCTACGCTCCGCTCTAATCGAATCTTTGAATAAAATACAATCTCCAAGTTGTCTCCTGTCAATGAATGTCTGTGCTCTCCTATTTAAACTCTTTCAGCAGAAAAAGTACTTTCAAACGTTGTTGATGACGCTTGAATGTTCAACACATCTCGGGTTATCTTTGATAGTGTCGGAAATGTCTTCTCATTCTCCCTCCGGTATCTCAGCAAGTCTTCACGTCCATCGTCATTGACAACTGATTTGTACGATACAACACCCTGCAAAATGTAAATATTGTTGATATTCATGTGCAAAGTTAAAACGTCTCTTCTAACAATTGATCTAGGAAAACCATTAAAAGCATGATTATATGTTTCTCTAATGTAATGAATAAAACCAAGAGAGGAAGAAAATGAAAAAGACAAACCCTCCACCGCAACTAATTTTGCTATATTTTTCCTATCTTTATGTTTATTATATTTAGGACCTATAATTTCCTCCGTTATCGGGTTAATTCGACTATAAAATGCACTCTTACCCCTGTTACCCCTAGTACATCTACCAGAAATAAAACGTCCAATTCGTTTCATTATAATTATGCAAATAAATAATTAAAGATAATGAAATTAAGTACGATAATTAAAATTAAGTAACAATAATAATTTAAAGAATGAACGAAGGTACCAAACGTCGACGTAACGTCGATGTGTAATCGAGGTTGAAAATTAAAATTTTGCTTGATGGATGATCCTCAAGTTAGTTGTCAACTTCACTACTAATTTTTTATACAAATAAGCAAATAAAATATAATATTAGTAGGCAATGTAAACTTATATAGAGATAGATTGAGAGATTGGAGAGCTGATAGGAAGATTTGTGAGTAAAATAAGATATTTATAGTTGAGAAATAAAGTTAAAGGGTAAATATACTAACTTAATAAACGTGTCAAATCCATACATGACCTACTAAGTTAGTGTTTTACCAAAACAAAAAAAAAGGTATTAAATTAGTGAATCCTCCCAGTTGGGGTTTGGTGAGGAATGGTTGGTAAGTGGTAACTCATTAATTGGAAAGTGAGAAGAAATAGAGCGAGTCTTTCGCAAAGCCACCTACATTTTAGCTTCTATAAATACTCCCTCCCCCAATACTTACATTATTCTCACCATAAAATAAAACAAATACTATCTCTCTTTCTTCTTCCTCAGATCAGATCTACACTTCTTTTTCATTAACAGGTTACTACTATTTTGGCTAAATTTAATTTTATCATGCTTTATTTTTTGTCTCATTAGATTATTAGATCTATTATACAGGGAGTGTAGAGTGTACACATACCTTACATACACCTTGAAATATATGCACATTTTCATGTATTTAAATTAAAACCAACATTTCCTATGTTACATGTTTTGTTTGATTCATTTTGATATTTCCTATGTCCCAATTTATGTGACACAATTCGAATTTCGAGAGTCAAACCGTTTAATTTTGACCGTAAAATCTTTAACTTTACATAAAAAGTAGTTGTACAAGTTATAATAATTGACAATTCAAAATATTTAAAAGATATGAAAAAATTACAGATTTGAATCTTGATATCTGAAAGGTGGCACATAAATGAGGACGGAGGGCATCTTTGTTTACATATACTATATTTGACGTAGTACTTTGATCTCGTTAATAAGCTGGAAATTTTTGTTATGTTTCATGACATTGGACAATGAAGGTGCTAAATTAACTCGAATTGTCATATCATGTTATAATATCTGTAGATTACTTAATTTTGTTATGAATTATTAGTGAAATACGTTTTATCATGTGTTTAAAATGAGATAATTCAATCTTTCTTGGGATCATGAGAACATAGATCAAGTAAACCAACCGGTCTTTAAAAAAGTGCGGGGAATTTTTGGTATTATGTGGCGTCTTTAGTTTCTATAATGAAATTTTCGGGGCCAATGCTGAAGCATTGTGGTTGCTTTTGATAATTTCTCCGAGAAAAATGTTTGTTAAACCAGACATTTTTTATTTTACTATAATTAGATCCTTCGAAGGGAAGCCTTGACGTAACTGGTGAAGTTGTTGATGTGTGTCGAAGATGTCACGTGTTCGAGCCGTGGAAACAGCCTCTTGCAGAAATGCAGGGTAAGGCTGCGTACAATAGACCTTGTGGTCCAGCCCTTTTCCGGACTCCGCGCATAGCGGGAGTTTAGTGCACCGGGCTGTCTTTTATATATATTTATATATATAATATCATTAGATCCTTCAAGTGTTCAAAGAGTCCGTTAGAACTCTCTGAATTCTAGGATGTTTTGTCAAAGTGTCACAAAATGGTCTTAAGTGGACAGTCAATTTGGGATGATATATGAACCTTTAGATTCATGTTTTGTCCTGCATAGATGAGTTTTAACTTGGCATATATCTCCTTAAGTGGATGGAATTCTGTGTATTGACATGTTTTTGAGCAGCTTGCCTCATTTTCTTGTGAATAGAACATTTTGAGATACAAGTGCTGACATATTTTCTTAATTTTTTCAGCTAGACATGGAGACTTTCTTGTTCACCTCAGAATCAGTTAACGAAGGACACCCCGATAAGCTTTGTGACCAGGTCTCAGATGCCATTCTTGACGCTTGCCTAGAACAAGATCCAGAGAGCAAGGTTGCATGTGAAACCTGCACAAAGACCAACATGGTCATGGTCTTTGGAGAGATTACAACCAAGGCCAAGGTGGACTATGAGAAGATAGTACGTGACACTTGCAGAGGCATTGGGTTCACCTCAGCTGATGTTGGTCTTGATGCTGACCACTGCAAAGTCCTTGTCAACATTGAGCAGCAGAGCCCCGATATTGCCCAAGGAGTCCATGGTCATCTTACAAAGAAACCTGAAGAAATTGGAGCTGGTGACCAAGGTCACATGTTTGGCTATGCCACTGATGAAACTCCTGAACTCATGCCCCTTACTCATGTTTTGGCTACTCAGCTTGGTGCCAAGCTTACCGAAGTGAGGAAGAACAAGTCTTGCCCATGGCTCAGACCAGATGGCAAGACACAAGTCACAGTTGAGTACAAGAACGAGAATGGTGCCATGGTCCCTATTAGAGTTCACACCGTCCTCATCTCAACTCAACACGATGAAGGTGTCACAAATGAGAAGATTGCCCAGGACTTGAAAGAGCATGTGATCAAGCCCGTGATCCCAGCAAAGTACCTTGATGACAAAACCATCTTCCACCTCAACCCATCAGGTCGATTTGTGATTGGTGGTCCACATGGAGATGCTGGACTCACTGGCAGGAAAATTATCATAGACACTTATGGAGGTTGGGGTGCTCACGGTGGAGGTGCCTTCTCAGGAAAAGATCCTACCAAGGTGGACAGAAGTGGTGCTTATATCGTGAGACAGGCAGCAAAGAGTGTTGTTGCTGCAGGACTTGCTCGCCGTTGCATTGTTCAGGTTTCTTATGCTATTGGTGTGGCAGAGCCACTCTCCGTGTTTGTTGACACTTACAAAACCGGAACCATTCCAGACAAGGATATTTTGGCTCTGATCAAGGAGAACTTTGACTTCAGGCCTGGAATGATGGCAATTAATCTTGACTTGCTGAGAGGAGGTAACTTCAGGTACCAGAAGACTGCTGCTTATGGTCACTTTGGCCGTGATGACCCTGATTTCACCTGGGAGACTGTCAAGGCCCTCAAGCCTAAAGCTTGAGAGAGAGTTCCCCACTCACAACTTATGCCTACCAATATTCTTGTGCCTATTATTTTTGTTGCGGACGAATAAACAAAGCTTCATTGAGTACATGATACCCTATTTTTACATTTAAGGCGCTATCGAGTGGAAGGAGACCAAAGGAAGCGGCTTCATACTTTCAGGGATTCTATGAGCTCCGAGCAATTGATCCTGTTTATGTTTTTTTGTTTGAAGTACTTAATTTCAATGTGACCTCCGTAATTCATTTCTGATATCCCCCTATACGAATATGTTCTTTTGTGATTGTGTTCATTTATCTAATGAGAAATGCAGTATGTTGAGCTATTGGTTCTGCCTTCTTTCTTTGGATATACAGTTTGAGTTGCTTTACTGCATGTATTCAACGGTATATCTTGCCCTTCTCCCTTTTAGTATGATAGCTTACCGAGGTACTCTATCAGTAAAGTTCAATGTGTATTATCCTCGAGGGGTATTAAAATTTATGAATATTAAATACGTTATAAGGCTTAAAGTACTAACAATTTGTATTATTAATTTTACTCTTATTATTTTGTGTACATACAATATTTATTTGGTTTCAGTTCCATATATATTTTTTTCTCAACTTCTCTCTTAGAAAAAGAAATCCTAATTATTAGAGGGCATCTTTTCATTACTACCAATATGCTTAGAGGGTATATAATCTCCTCGCTCTCTATCAATGCCCTTAATAATACAAGGAAAAAAGATCGAAAAGGGAAAGAACAGAATGCAGTTGTTAGTATTGCCACCAGCTCACACATGCAATGAACACATTACCCTGACAAGAACATAATTTAAGAATCTAAATTGCCGACAACCATTTCGCAAGGGGAATTGTAATGTCAAGGGACATGACTATGACAAGGTAGCAAAACCAGTAAAATGCCTGTACTCCATAATCAATCGTAAATATCATAAAACCAAAAAGGATTAGATGGTAACCATCTCAATAACCAACTTTTTTGAGGGAATATAAGAGATTCTGAAATATTGTGTCTGAAATAAACTTGCAGTTAAGATCCCAGATGTTTCAATAAGCCTAAGGCGCAAAAAATAGTGTATTCAACAGAAAAGAAGCCTATATCAGCCGACCCTACTTCACTTTCTTAAATTGCCTTGCCTAAATTACTATTACTTGCCAGAAAAATATGTGCTTCTAACTGTATCTTGATGTCAACTGAAATGTTCCTCCTGCTTCCTTTAGCATGTCCATCCTCCTCAATTGTCACATGGAATTTAAAATTCTTTTTCTTAAGCAGTTCCCTGAATCGCGCCTTCAGCAGAGTAGAAAGTCGTCATTTAGTCTCAGAGAATGCACCAGGTTGAAATTTCTGGCACAGTGACTGAGAAGCTGCCTCTATTCTTGTCAGATCCTACAGTAACACGGAATACGATACTTACTGAATTTGATACAGAAGTATAATGTGAACTTCAAAACCATGTGACATCTCACAGTAAACCTTCTCACCTTCCCTTCAAATCTAATCATAAGAGGGCCTTTTCTTGATCCTCGATAACCTCCTTCATGTCAAAGGAAATAGGAAAGATTTAGTACGAAATCCTTTTCTAACGAAAAAGGAAAAGAGTGGAAGTAAGTGGCGGGTCATATAAACCATTAACCTTGTGAATGATATTAACAACTTACCGATGTACAGATCAGGAAATTCAAGGCAAAGCTTTGACAGAGGTTCAGCAACTTCAACCTGCAATTCATTAGGAGTGAATTATTAGTAATTTGCAGAGTATGCCATAAATGGAACATATTAACGAGGAAAAGAATCAAATAAGGAACGAAAGAAAATCTAACAAAGAGTTGCAGAACTCTCACATCGGAAAGAGTTGTTGCCAAGCATTTTGAAACAAATGGTGCCATCAATACCAGGTCACCATTAGATTTCAATGAGTCAATCAAACAATCCCATTGTAGGTCCAGTTCAGGACCATTTGTTGCAGTGAGAATAATCACATTACAGCACTTGATCTACAAAAGAGAACAAGCATGTTAACAAAAATCAAGCTTCAAACTTCATAAGTACCATAAACTAACAGGTTAAAGACCAAGAAGTATATAATAAGACATAAAATAGCTCCGTGTAATCAAATGCGTCAAAAGAACAAATATAAGAGAAACACGAGATGATGAATAAGGAAATGCGGCAAGGACAAAGCTGAGTTCACTATCAGTGATATGTTTCTTCCAGAGTAATTAACCACACTGATAACTCTGAAAAACAGAATAACATGTTTAATGCCTGTACGAACATTCAACATGACTTTCACAGAGTTCAGATCCAGTTTTTCCACTTCCTAAATCATCAAAAGCTCAACGCCACCGACTCTTTCTCCATTTCTTATATTATAGAAAGTTGTCTATTTTAAAAACTTGGAAGGCCATGGAGAAGTACCTAGGGGAAAGGATAACTTTTAGGGAAGAATTACTGCAGCAACATTCATTAGAGCAGAGAAAAAGAAAATGCAAGGGAAAATAACTTGCAGAGTGGAAAAATAAAAATGTCTTCATGAAACCAGAGAAATGCTAGAGCTCATTGGGTTCCTAAAAGGACTTCTGGTGATGCCCAATTCACAGTAGAGGATTTGAATGATCCATTGATAGATGCCTAAGAAAAGATATTGCGAAAAGCAGATCTGCTTTCTTACCATATATAATATATGGAAAAAAAATCGGAGTATTGAACCTTATAATGCTACTAAGCAATCCTTTCAACTGGATATGAAAGTTTTTCATACCAATATAGCAAGACTCAGCAAAAATATGACGGCTTGAGAATAAATTCCAAGATGTCTACTCTAAGAAGGGCATCAAATAAGAGAATAAAATAATCATAATAACTATCCAATCTCAGATAATGCTACACATACCAAAGGCACAGGCAGCTGTTCGTGATACAACAATTCTGCAATACCCTCAGGCAACTGTGACATCTGTAGTCGGAAAAAAAGAAAGAATTTATTTTTTTAGTAAAGAGAAGCTTTAATTGTTGGAATGTCACAAATCATAAATTTAAGGACATCTGAAATATATAAATAACACGCTACTTTAGTGTATGATTCATTGCACTATCTTCTACCTTTCAGTGTCGCATTATATTGTACATCAGCCACACTATGGTGCATAATTCTGAATTAGAGATTATACCAAAAATCTCTCGACAAGTGATCTAGATCAGCCTTGGACAAAATTATCGAGCCACCAATTTTTCTTGCAGGGTGTATATTATCAAGTCAGTAAAATCCATGTGATATTTTGAGATATTTCATTCCCTCAGCAGTGAAATCATGAATGCATTTGCAAAGATGCTATTCAGGTTTGTGAACCCAAGGAGCAGTAATGTTTCCTTTTCAATCAACGGCAAACCCAACATGAGGATCTTTTCTGCCAAATTTCTAAACTTCTATAGATGGGTAAAAGCACGAAATTGGATTCCCTCTATTAGTACTACATGCTCGTTCTTTAATTACTACTGGTACTACATAAACTATGTTATTATTATTTACTCGTGCATATATATGTGTAATAAAATTCTCAGAATCTGTGGAATTTAGTAATGCATAATGGTCTAACCTCATTCTTGTCGCCAGTGCATTTTTCACCAATCAGGTGCCTCAAATGTTCTTCAAATTCTTCATCAGGAGCCTGCAAAATGAAATTATGAGAATATTAGTTATAATTGCTAAATTTTACAAGGTGGAATATCAAAATTAGACTTTTAAAAGAATGTTCCACCAGCGGCATGGACTTTGTAAAGACTGTAGCATTGCTTAGATATGTAGGATGCTTAGACAGTAGACCTTGGCACTAATTCAACCCCAAAAGCTATCTCATGAGGTGAGGATCAAGATCATAGAAGGAGAAAACAAACCATTTCTTCAACCAATGCGGGACATTCTAACACCCCATGCATGCCCAGTGCTGAAGGAGTTTGGACAACATAATATGGGGCCTCAATATTGAGGATAGGTCTGGCTATGATACCATGTTAGCAAAATGACTCTTAGGCCTAACTCACATCAAAAGAAACAATCCATTCCTTCAACCACTGTGGAACATTCTAACATAGGACATGACACAAGGATTACACATTTTAAAAGCAGTTTTTGTGAATCTTTAGATTTCTGATACACATTTTTTATGTATTTATAAATTTATAGTCCATAATTGAAAACTGTGTAGTCAGATATTTATATTAATTATTAAACATATATATGGAATCAGACAACTAGCCATCTAGTTAACGTTATCTTTGTTAATTTAATAATAGATGTCTAACCATCCATCTCTTCATCGTGTTCTTATCTTTTCTCAATTTAATGCTGGTCTCTTAGGAACTCTTAACCTGACATTCCAGCGATGAAAGTAACAAATTGCAGCTTCAAGTATGTCCTTTATTAAATTCATAAATGGACAATAGCCCATTGGTGAAAAAAATCAAAACAAATGTGCGACGTGCCATGTCCTCATGTCAGTCAAAGACAAGGCAATCATTTGAAGTATAGCGGAGAGAATTTTATTCCTATTTCCTATAATATATTACAAGCAATACAAACTGATGATTGTGAAGCTTGCTGAAAGGAATGAATCATTTGGAAGCTATTCTCACACTAAGTCATAGAACATGATGTAGCAGAAGGATCTAGTAAATCTATATTACATACCATGCGAACTCCAAAAGCTTTCGCAACTCCAGCTACAGTGACATCCGAATGCAATGGACCTACCCCGCCATATATAAATACCTGCAGTGAAATCAATTTTGGAATAGATATGTTAAAACAGTGCGGAGTACTCTACCTCCCACTCCCACCCAAACCCCTCTCATACCCACAAATATATGACACGCTGGTGCACATATATCAAACAAGCCCTACAAAAGCATGAAACAATTCAACAAAAATGTTTACCATGTCATCCGTGGACTTCCGACTCTCAACTTCCTCGGCCACAGAATCTATCTGTATATGAAAAGGATGTGATTACAAACAGACACTGACACAAAGTTCATTTTATAAATGTTCAAGGTCAATTGAACATTTAACTAGCGAGATGGAAGTTGAGAGCAAAAACTGACTTCAACTTAATGGAAGTTATTAAGAAAAATGATGTTGCTCCAGCATAGTAATACAGCAGACTGTTTCACTTTATGTCGTTTATAACTCCATCTGATTTTCAGTTGTTAGTTGATTTAAGTGTGCATCAACTTCCAAGTACTTATTTGCCTTTATTATTTTGGCTGCAAGCTGGATCGCTGCAAAAGTTGAACCGAATACAGGGCAAAAGAAAACAAAAGTAAAGAATGGTAAACTCTTCTAATATCTATCAGAAACCTAAGTTCCAATGGAATTAATGTCAAGTTCATGCCTATCACATAATTTTGAAGAAAAAAAAAGCAGAATTATACAAGCCGTCAAATCATAAATATTACTTACGTCATTTCTAGTGACAACAAGCCGTGATACTGCCCAACCAATGGAATGGAGCTTTCTACACAACACAGACCCCAACTTGTCCTCTACAGAGCCAAACCTGAGCTACCGAACCAACAGAAATATATCTGATAAGTAAGCAACTACAAATAGCAGAAACTTCATACTTTAGGGTTAATACTACACATATATTATTTGCTTAGTATCAATTCTCTACCACAGATAGATGATGTACGAACTGAAAAGATATAGTTAATTGCATTACATAGAGCACTATATCAACATATACTAATAAACAGAATGAATAGATCTACTTTGACAAATGGAAATTTAAAGAATTGAGGATGCCTCTACATGTTCAGCTGATCTCCTAATATACGTCAAAATTTGTTAATATAACATGTTAACTAGACTTTATCATCATGCACTCCCCTCATTGTGTCATTATCCTCATAAATGCAATATAGCACAAATAAAGGATGGAAAAAACTCTGAAACAAATCTTGTGAAAATGAAAGGAGGATACTGATTAGACGCCAAAATAACCTCCTTGATTACTGTTCAACACTCAAATGAAAAGTTTTACCTAGAGAGGAAAAAATATTTTGAAACAGAGGATAACTTATTCTCAAAAGTCTGCTACAAACGCTAGGTTCCCGGTAACTATGTGATTGCGTTAAAAACAACACAAGTAAAGTTCGAGTTGAATAGCCAATAAAGAGAATCAGAGAGTAGCATATATACTCTTGACATATTGATTTGAGCTTACAACAACAACAACAACATATATCCAGTGTAATCCCACACAGTGGGTCTGGGAGGGAAGATGTACGCATACCTTACCTCTACCTTTGTGGGGTAGAGAGGTTGTTTCCGATAGACCCTCGGCTAAAAAGAACGTGGTCAATGCAGAAATTCAAGGAAAATAAGACAACAAGATATCACAATTCAAAACAAATAAAGCAACACATAGATTGATTGATTTGAGCTTCCAAAGAAGAAACACCGGAAACCAGATATCAAGAAGAGATATAAGGAACCGGAAAAAAAAAGAGATTGGCTGAAAATGCACCTAAACTTAGATATACTAACAAGAAGCCTCAGATTTAAAGGTATATAGCACCAATTACTTACAAAATTTCATCTCCCACAGCTATGATTGAGGCAGTAAGCATACTATTGGAATTCAAATCCTCGATTTTCAGTCCATTGCTAACGGATGATAACTGCCCACAAACTGGAGAAGTGTACTTCTTTACCCTTCCAGCTCTTTCCAGCCTTCCATCAGGAAGTAAATAAGCTGGCCTAAACTTTTCTTCGCTGTTGTTTCTGTTCCTGATGCACAATAGCGCATTAGGAACAGTGTCACGAATGCTCCCAATTGAAGTATACCTATGGAATCAGTGGAATAAATAGAATGCTCAGAAAAATGAAGGTACACCTCTGTAAGTATGTTGAACTTGAAAAGCAAAAGTTATTACTACTACACTTCACAAGAGCAAATATGTCATATTTTATAATATCAAAATGTATATCCTTAACATGCTGCTGAATGAAGAATCATAGTAAAGATTTTTGAAGCAACATAACTGAGAAATTACCCCTGATCATAAAGGCTGCAGTATTGAACCTTGCAAACCAAAAGGAAGGCCCATACATCTCTGCCATATCAAACTAATAGATTAGTTATTTTAATTTGTCAAAAATAAGAAATAAACAGGAAGAATAGATGATTGCTTTCCCAAAAATAAAAACTGCTAGATGAACATTTTCCATGGAAAAGTAAAACAAAACTCTACCAAAAGTGAAACAGGAGATGATGCTAACTCATAAGGTGAGCAGCAACAACAACATACTCAGTGAAATCCCACAACGTGGGGTCTTGAACTCATAAGGTGGAGCAGTAATAGAGAAAATCTACCACAGAACAACATGCAAAGAACTGAGATAATGCCTAAGTATTTGTTTTTCATCTACATCATAAGTCAGATTTAATTGGCTCAGAGTTTTTCCATTTACTGAATATTCGAAAGGAACAGGCCAAATGGAGTGAAACTGATAGTGAAGATTCATATAGCCGACCATGACTAGCTTGCAATTGGGGCATTGTTGTTGTTGAGTTGTTCCAATAAGATTGTCCATGTCCGTCTTGGTCCTAGCAAAGAAGTCCCATTTAAAACTCTAGGTATAATTCGAAGTATAGACCCTATTTTGATTAGGGAAGAACATGCTTTCCCATGTAATGCTATATGGGTTCCAAAGGTGCCGAGGAAGGTGTGTTTTTTCACTTGGTTAGCGGCTAGAGGGGTGATTTTGATAGCGGAAAATCTCAGAAAGCGGAAGATGGTTTGCGTCAGTTGTGTTACATGAGTAAGGAGACGGGCGAGGACGTGAATCACCTTCTTCTACTTTGTGATTTGACTATGAGATTATGGTGAGATATGTTTAGGTGTTTTGGCACTCCATGGATAATGCCAAATACTGTGAAAGAATTGTTGTCCAGCTAGAAGATAGGGAGAAGGAGAAGAAGACGTAGGGCTTGGAGCGTGGTTCCACTTGCGTTAATGTGGGTTGTCTGGAGAGAGAAATAAGAGGGTTACGATGGAGTAGAGGCGAGTTTTCCTCGGTTGAGGAGTAGTCTCCGTTCCCTTTTTTTCTTTTGGTGCACACAAAAAGTTTCTTGTTGTCTAGATGATTGGGTGGAGTTTGTAGAGAATCAAATCGATTGTAGATTTTCTACCATTTGGTATATCCCACTTTTATGGCCATGTTTATGAATGAAAATACTTTTACTTGATAAAAAAATACATACCTAACTACAATAGCCAATAAGACCATCATCACTTGCCATGAGCTATAACAGATGCAACAATAATAATACGCTAAAGCATATATGTAACGACCCATTTGGTCATCACCAAATTTCCTCGCCTCGCGTCTGAATCATCCTTGACCACTGTGCCCCGTCAATTGTACGCAGAGAAAGTTTCAGTTAGTTATTGTCATAGAAAGCATGTTACGCCTTCGAGTATGAAGTTGGGATGGATTGCTTAGGTTTGATATTGTTGGCTGATTCGTGGGCTTGTTGCCTCTTTGTGATTTATTGGTTTGCTGCCTAGTGTTTAATATTGGGTTTGCACTTAGTTGTCATATCGTGATTATGATATAGTTGTCTCTCACTTATCTTGGTATTATCGTGGATAGAGGAATGGACTTGACTTGATACTAATATTGTGATATGTGTCCATGAGTGGAACGATTGTGATTGATATGATACACTTGATATTGTCGTGTTGCATTGCATTCATCCTCATTTCCATAATGCATTGATATTACATGTGATTGGTGTTGATGATGATAAGTGAGAAGGAAACATCTGGGATTCTTGCAACATATTTGATAGTGTAGTCATCTCTGAGTTATGTGCGGAATGGCTAGCGGTGTAGTTGGTGTGGTAGAGTCATCTTTGGGCTGTGTGCGTTGTGTGGTACATGGACTTCGCGGGTCCCCCAGGGTCATGACTATCGAGACGTAAAGGTATTTCATCCGTAGCATATGTACGGAGATTACATTTGGCCAGTGCATTGCATTGCATATTCACTCATCATTACATTCATATATTTCTTGGAATCCGACTTGATACTCTATACTTGGGTTGTTTATTCTTGGACTGTGATAGTGTTTGTACTTAATTGCGAGCATGTCTATTCTTCAGTTTCTTCCTTTATATATGTTAACTAACCATTGTCGGCCTATGAAACTTATCGATATATAGTTTTTGTAATTAGACTACCTTGCTACATTCTTTTATGAGTGCAGAGTTCGTGATAGTATTTACTTCCTCTTCTCGTGACTGATTCCCGTGACTTGCCGGTGAACATCTATGGTGAGCACATAGACGGATACGCAGCCTGGTGTCTCTTTGGTTACTTGTCTTATTTGTTTTTTGAGACAGTACTGTACTTGTAAACTATGTATTCATATTCAGACTCGTGTCTTATATAGCAGTGGCTCTTGTATTGCCTTAGACCAGACTCCTTGGGATGGTGGTGTTAATTCCGCATCATTTCTTTATGTATCCTAGAGTTATTGTGTTTTGGATGGTTTGAGTTTACTGGTTCATTGATTTAGTTGTGATCAAGGGACGGGTTCGCCTACCAGATGGGAAAGGGGTAGGTGCCCGCGCATTCCCCAATTTGGGACGTGACAATATATGATAGTGTGCATACATGATATAATCTGTAACATAGTTTAAGGCTATGTTTTTGACTTGCAGACTTTAAACTTTTAGATTTCCTGGGCCTCATTTCAAACTTCAAATTCAACCTAAATAATTGCCAATTTCAAAAACTAACTCAAGTTGTTTGAAGTCCATTCCCATCCTCCCTGCTATATTTCAGAGGACCTTCAATGTCGCTGTGTTTCATTAAAATAGCAGTTCTTTATGCATAAATTTCTCATAAATAATATCTTTAGCATTTAGCATGTAATCTTAATATAACTCAAGCACTTTAAAATGTTTTGCCGCTCCTTATCCTTTAGGAAGTTCTTATTTATTTTGTAATAACCAAGAAATCCGGCCCAAGCCCAAATCCAACCTTTGTTTATATTCCTTGAACAAATATGTCTCAATCTTGAACCCGGATATCACAGGATTCAAAAGCCACTGCCCCAACACTTCAAGTTCTCCAACTTTAGATACAAGGGCGACCATACATATACATAGTAATT